>UZAE01000145.1:0-33654 GCA_900617975.1 Rodentolepis nana | reverse complement strand
GTTTTCTACATTCCTTTATCTCAGCTGTTCTGGGTGTCTCTCTATTTCCAATTGAGTTTATTGCTGACTGTGAGTCCGAAAGTATCACCGCTTTGGTGAATTTCGTATCCAGGCAACATAATTGCTATCCTAATAGCCTCTATTTCTCCTTCAAAAGCGGATCTATATGTCCCGCTGCTGCGTAGAAAGAGAAGAGTTCAGAATAGACACCTGCACCAACGTTTGCTTGGTTTTCTGTGTATGACCCATCAGTGAAGACTTGGAGCCATTGATCTGCAGGATAGTTGACATTGATTGTCTCAAGGGCCAGTGAGCGCATTTGCTCTGGAGGAGTGTTTGATTTCCTGAAGAAGTCTTGTAATAGTTGGAATAGCAACTATAGAGAATAGTATGATGGATCACGGTTAATGAAGGGATGGAAGAAAGAATTATAGGTTTTTTTCAGTTTTGGTCATTGGGACATCATTTCATTATTCAAAGTGGAAGCACCTTCTCTCAATGAACTCCGGATATGTTATCGCAGTTGCTACCCCGAAAAATTGATCCATTAGTGCCTTTTAGAATTACACCTTTATCAGAATGCAAACCACTTCACTGGAGATAAAAAAATTGAGAGGTGAGATGGTACCTTGGGAAACGCAAGGAGATGCGTTTCAATTATCTTACGATAAAATCTACTTATTGATATGTAACGATTGTTTAAAATGAGTGAAAAGTTGGCAGAGCAATTGAGTTATAACACAGACAACGAGAGGGAATGAATTAGCAATATGCTTATGAGCATTGAAAGCATGAGGCAAATGCACTAACTGGCGTATCATCAATAAATTTATCCCCCTATCAAAATCGAAATAAGTTTCAAAATCAATTAAAAATAGCATGGCTTTTATAGCATGTTCTTCCAGTTTTACTATATGAATCCAAAATTGCATGTTGCATTCAACAATTCCTCAATCAATTAATTGATTTCTGAGAAGTACAACAAATGCGCAAGGTGGATCTTTCATTATTCTCAAACCAGAGTTATTAGTCAGCAAAGATTGTGCAGAAATTCCCTTTGGCACGCACAGACTTGCCCTCCTCTGTGACCTTCCCAATTGATTTATGCTTGCGTAGTCATCCAGGTCAGAGTTACGAAATTGCTTCCAATTGGGGGCATAGCCGGTATTGTGAAAGGTCAAACACACTGATGAATTGGAGGTAATAAGAAGGGTGGTAGTGCCTGTGTTTGATATTGTAGGGGCTCGAACATAAAGGCAATTGAATAGGTTTGGTAATTTTTATGGAGTTCATCGTGATTAAGAAATATTTTTTTATCTTTTTAAAAAAAATCGTCTTTCGAATGACAACTTTCTTTTAAATTCTTTCGGACCGATTGAGACTTGATAGAAAATTCCAGTTCCATATAAAATCAGACATATCATGCGCAGCGTACATCATTGTTTTGCGGGATATTCTAAAAGCTTAGTAAATTCATACATTAATTGCATAGGTGGTGAAAAGGTGGCAGTAGGATAGTAAATTGAAATGTATATGAAACATGATCGTCGGTGCTGTAAGCAAAAAAAGGATTCATTAATAATTTGGATATCAAAAAGGCTTCTAATTGCAACTTCAAGCTTTGACAAAGATTTAAATGATATATTTTCGTTGTAAACTTTCATTTCTTTATTCAAACGAAGCTTTTCAAAACACCGGTGTTAAGGAGAGAAATATTTTTTGCTGTTGTCTAGGTTTTAGCCCTTTCGTTGGTTGATATATATATATATATATATATACAAGCATTGTGTTAATTTTCCTAATGAAGAGACGATTATCTTCTCTCCATTGTTTTCAGAATTTGCACTCTAATGGTCGACTTCACCTAAATTAGTACTTATTTTCGGCAGTTAAGACGCTTTACGAGTTTGATCTTGCTAAACTAATCGTTAGGAAGAACGAATAGCCCAACCCGAAGCAGAAGATCAAGCGTTGAGCTGGATCACCTATATAGCAGAAAAAAGGGAGAAAACAAGTTAAAATGTGAGGGAATAATTAGAAGTTGGAAGGCGGGCAGGAAAGAAGTCGTCGCCATCAAGCTAACTGAATCTCGGTTATGATGAATGAGGCGAATCAGGATAAAATGAGGGATTTGAACGATTATACAACCACAGCAGAAGTCCATTACATTATGGAATAATCGATGTACTTTTTGCATACTAATGAAAGTGTGGTCTATAGATATGGCCAGTAAACATGGAAGGGCATAAGGTCTGCTGGATATAGGGAAAAATGGAGATAAGAAAAAAAGAAGGAAAAGTACAAGTAGTGAGAGGAAGCAACCATCCTGATTTGACAGCAATCCTCCCACCTCCAGCCCAGTATACGCTCTGATTTAGTTAATTGCGACACTGATATCTTATGGCTTCTGTTTGACTAACTAGGTTGTGGACCAACTTCCAACGTACTTTGTGGTTTGCAATGCCACTTGTGTATTAGAAGCCAAGTATATAGTAGAAATAAATGCTAAGTATTATAAGTTCATGTTACTTTTGGTACAGATGTTTATATTCAGTAATATAACCTATGGGACTAACTCATTAATACCCTGGTTACGCTTGCTAACACCCAGAAGGAGGAACAAAAAATTAAATAAGAATATGCAGTTGCGTATATTTAGCTGAAACATGGGGTAGACTTACCTCCACGTGGTGCACCCCGGGGAACGTATACTCATGCAGTAAAAAGCCTATTAACCGGCAGTTGACTTCTCACTTCAAACTACCATCACCCTACTGTATGTCATATTCGACTTCTTCCACATTACTCGCCTCACCTTTTTAATACCTTTGTGCCTGTCTCTTTTACATCTTTAAAACACTCTTCTATCCCCCCCCCACATCTCGATCTTTTTCACTTTGATGTTCCTCTCCCTCTGTGAAGCCTGAAGTCAACTAAAGGACTAATGATGACCCCTCTGTGAAGCCTGAAGTCAACTAAAGGACTAATGATAGCTATCATAAAGCCTGCCATTTGATATAAATAAATATTTAGCTGAAACATAAAACACTGACTGTCAAAATAGTTGGCTAGTAATCTAGCAATAAGAAGTCCTTATTACAATATGCCAACATGGTGAATCTTTAATAGAATATTCGATTGTCGACACGGATGAGTTTTGATCACAGTGTTATGGGTTGACAAAAAATTCAGTTTGTGGTAAATTCGCCAAACAACAGTGAATGTATAAAGTGGCTCCAGGTCAAAGACAGAAATATTCTTGCTTATTCAATGTTCCAAGTAATCACACCCACCTCCCCCCACCCTCCCCTTCAGTTGAAAAGAGCACAAATAAATTGCTCTTTTGCTATGAGAAGGAAGAAACTAAATTATGAAAAATTTTGAAGTTGCCCTTTTAGGCAATGACGTCAAACACCAACAGCACTTCTAATTTTCGTAAATTTTCAAGTTGCAGTAACCCATTTCTCACTAAAAATGTTTTGTTTCACCAGTGTTGGTAATTTCAATTTACCCTCCCCAAGTGCGCATACCCTTCCAGTGAAATAGTTGTTGAATGGAAAAGAAAGCCGAAGGAGGGGAACATTTCAGTCTTCAGACCAGGGCCTCTACAAGACTTCAGTCGTGGTAAGAGATATTTTTTGACACTTTCCGTAGGTATGATATGGTGGTTTTCAAGAAAATTTCCATCCATGCGCATTTTTTAACCTCGTCCGGTTCAAGTTTGTCAGGTTAGTGAAGTGGAAGATCAAAACCTGAATGGAGTGGATGGGTGGGAGGGGTGGGGGCTGTCGCCTTCAATCCTCTTCAGTAGCTAGCTCCATAAACTGGTGTGACTTTTTTCCATTGTCCGGGATAACACGATGATACTAGTTTGTATGATTCAAACATAACTGAGCTAACCTTCAAGCAGACGTGATCTAGAGTCCACCCACACAGACTCTGCCAATTTTGGAATTTATTTAGAAGATGAATATTATCATTTTTAAATCAAATTAGAGTGAAATTGATATTAAATTTATCCCAAATTCAAATAAATGTCAGTCACGTGGGCAGTAGTGGAGGGAGAAAAGACCAATCAGGTGTAAGCATATTGAAAATATGTCCTGAATTTAGCGTGAGGTTCTGGGCTAGTCTAGTTGAGTGCATAAATTGAAAGAAAGCCATAAAATATGCTAGGGGAAAATAATGCACTTTTCCGAGTTTTACGAATTGTGTCTTTCTGTTTGAAAGCAAGAATCTTCTAGTTTGTAAATTCCATTTTCAAATCAACTGTAACGAATTATACGCATATAATTATGTAGATCGCAAGTTCGAAGATAAATTAATTAATAAAGGAGATAGTTTTAGCTAGAGATTTTTCAAAAGGTACTAATTGAACAAGTAAAGTTATGGCTGAGCTTAAAATGCCTTTTGTGACCTCACTTACTTCATAAAGATGCAAATGAATCAAATTGATGTGGCCAACTGTTAAATTAAATCAATTGCTCCACCAACTTTGAATGTCACGCATATGCACTCTCTCATAGAAATCCAGGCATCAGGTCATAAAGTAGGGCCTTGGAACTTTTGGGTAGACTTATGAGACAACGCATTGCTTTCAAGTTTCACTGATATCAAGGCTTGTCATGCTGGCTACTTTAAAAGCCTCCTCTCTACTTCAACCCAACCCCCACCCCACCCGCAAATAATTTCATTTCCCACTGTGTTGTTTTACTACTTTGCGTGTTCTGATGCGGCAAACTTGAAGTCGTAATCTATATGCCATAGGTGTTAATAAAATAGTCATCGTGCGCCAAAAGCACAATGGTTAACGCGTTCGTCTGTGGAATTAGCAACCGCGTTGGTGAACAAAGAGTGAGACTAAGCTCATCACGGTGGTTCTATGTTGCTATTTCGCTGCCGAAGATGAGTGTTACTTAGTGCTTTTTAAAGATGAGCCTGTTGGTTGCTTTTGAAGGTGAGTGAAATTCGAAGTTTGAATACTATCGATTTATAGGGTAGTAATTTCTTCTCATTTCATTATTTAGAATATGATAATTTTTATTAATTGGTTATCTTATATTTGAACACCAGGGGTGTGCGATAGACTTATCTCCACATGGTACACCCTGGGCAACGTATACTCATACAGCAAAAAAGTCTATAAACCGGCAGTTGACATCTGACTTCAAACTACCATCACCCCACTATATGTCATATTCGACTACTTTCACAGTACCCACCTCACCTTTTTCTACCTTCGTTTTTTGAAACACTCTTCTGTCCCCCCCCCCCCCCTCTCGACTTTCTTTCAATTTGATGTTCCTTCCCCTCTGTGAAGCCTGAAGTCAACTAAAGGGCTAATGATAACCATCAAAATGCCTGCCATTTGATATAAATAGATAAATATTTGAACACCAAAGAATAGACCTTTTTAACGCAAAAGGGTCTAGTGTATCGAGTTTTACATAAAGCCGTTTCATTCGCTAAATGTTGAGGTAAACTTTACTTTTTGAACACTTAATAAATTCACGATGATGTCTTCTTCAATTCACCACCAATTATATGAGAAATCGTTAAATGCAAGTGTATTTTGTATTAAAATAAAAATAGTCATCAGAATGTGTGATATCTTTTGCCTTCGAGATACCTCGTGACTTCTCGCAAAGAGATAAGCCGAAATAATGAACCTAAGTAGTGAAAAAAATGCAGACTGAGAAGTGAGTAAGTAAAAACTACGAACGCGTTGGGCACCCTCCTCCCCCCCCCCACCCCACGCACCTCCCCTCTGCTCTACCTTAAATAGACTCCTCGTTAGACTAATACCATGCTCAGTAATTTGATAGCTCCATCTTGTACATGGCAGTAAAAAATTTTACCAGGTTAACGAAATAGTAGTGCATCCGAATTAGAAGAACAGCGAATGGATCCATTGGGGTAGGAATGGGGAGAGGGAGACAAGAAGGCACAGGCAATGATATTAGTGACCAAGTGGTTTCACATTAGTTTATGGAGTCAGTGAGATATCCGCTTTCTCTTCAGGAGCATGCTTTACTTTGTAAATCTTTGGTTTTCAAATTTTATGATTGAGCTCATTCCTACAATATTCATAGCTCATGGTGTGTGTGACTTGCCATGTAACTTCAACTTATTTGTACTTTGTTATAGCTTAGAGCAAATAGACTGAACTGGCCACAATTTTTTCCAACGTAATAATTAAATGAACAATTATTGTTCAGGGGTTTATACTTTAAATATATCCTAACTGAACGGCGCTCTGCATAAAAGAGCAATTTTTCATTTGCGATATCCGATATTAGTTTTAACTGATCGCAAAATTGGACACGTTTGCTAGTTTTCAAGAGGTAATGCATCTTTTTCTTTATTTGGTGGTAAAATCCGAATGTATGCACAAACATGCAAGTTCGACTTCAAATGAAATGCTAAAAATCTGTGCGCAGTTATTGGTTCACATTTTCAAGGTTATACATGCACGTACCTGAAATCTGCATTCGATAATTAATTTTATCCACAAGGACTTCGTGTTTTTCAATTTGATCACTTAACGAGCGATGATATTCTGAACTTAACTAGGAAATTAACAGTCCATTCTGACTTTAAGCAGTAGTTCATTCGCATCAATTGAATTCGTGCATTTAAAACTACAGTTAGATACACAAAAATTGAGCATCTGGTTGCATTCATTTGTGCCTTCATTTTAGAATCATTGCTATTCAAGAAAAGAATGGTAAATCCGGAAGGCCCATACAGAATTCAATTGCAATGACCACGTCATATGTGTGGTAGAAAGCTAATAAAAATGAAAATTAACTTTCTTATTTAGTCGATTTAGAGATACTCGACGTTAGGACCTACAAGGAAGTGTTATACAGTACTGTGGAAACTGGGTGATAAGCTCCACCAACTCTAGTAACATGACATAGGAAGTATGTGAAGGCTATGGCAGATTATATTATACTGGAAGGAAATGAAGAGAAAGTATCGAGCCCCCTTACTGGTAATTGAATATAGAGATAAGTAAGAGGCCAAAGCTTAGTGTGAAATAAGCAGGAAAAGGTATCTATAACCAGCTAAAATGCCAAAAATGTGGCAAATTCCGGGAGGAGTGAAGGCAGTGTAACGATAAACTCTTGTGAAGGTTCTTTAATAGACGATGCTCAGCAATGATGAAATTGAATTGCAAAGACTTCCGAGGGTGTTATGATCTTTGGGAAAACGAAAAAATCCCTCATTTCTTATTGGCCAATGTGCTTGATCTGTAAGTCAAGTTAAAAGGATTGTTTACTCATGTTTCCTCCAAAATGTCGTGTTCAGAAACTGTCCTCTTATTATTTTCAGTCAATTCAACTTTCCTTGCGTTTAAAATTAATTGAATAATGACATTAATTTAAAAGATTGGCCAGTCACTGCGGATGCACTTTATTTGTTTTGTATTCAAGACGCTAAGAAGTTGATAGGACTGAACATGAGTGTAAGGCAGCTGAAATCATTGAAATAAGTAAGTCTAAAATTTGACGAAATGGAATATGCAATGGCGGGATCTAATATAATTGCCAACGAATTGGAAGATTTTGAAATGAGGATTTTTTAGATTCATTCAGGTTAGGATTGGGGTTTTAAAGTGGGAATATACTTTATGTTCATTTCGAATGACAATGAGGAAGAAACCTTTTACATAGGCTACGCATTATAAACGATGAGTGCGATTCTAAAGCAAGTGGAGTTTGAATTTGAAAGGAGCAAAAAATCGCACCTTGTAGAATTCGTAGATGTTTAAGCATTTAAGAGTTATCGGTGTAAAGTAAGGTTGGAAAATCGGTTGTTAGAGTTGAAAACAATATGATGCATCATTACAGAAGTACACGCTGTGATCAATGCAAAGATTGTCAAGAACTCACATGCAAAACTCAAGGACACGAGTCGTACTGAAGTACCAAGTGATTTAAGAAGATGTAAAAAATAAAATCTGGAATTCCAAGGAAAATCTCATTATGTGTGTGTTTCCCTCAAGTAACATTTTAAAAGTAGAGTGATTCCGATTTACTTAGTTGGAATTAGTTAATACCTTCGAGCATAGGAATACTGTAATCCATTTAGATATTTGACTATTAAAATAAAAAATAGGATTTAAAGTTACTTCAGATGACCTCTATTAGTTAAATCCACTTAACTTATTTTTATGTTAGTAGGCAGTAGATTGAACTGGCTTCCGTTATCTTATAGACTAATGAAATGCAATGAAATAAACAGACAGACAGAATAAGTCTGAATAGCGCACAGTTTTGATGCTATATTCATATAAATTATTTCATGAATGACATTTAGCTGATTGTGGGAATCTTCTTTGCCAAACCTGTAGTGCATTCTTTAAAGCAGGAAATAACAGAATTTAGTGCGTTAGTGGTAATAATAGAAATGCCAGAATTAAAACCGGACTAGCTGTAATAACTAAATACAAGAAAAGCCTTATTGGTGAAGATAACTTTTGAGATCGGATTCCAAATTTAAAACGAAATTCAACGGACTGATCAAAATAGTTAGAGAAGAATAACCAAAAATAGGGCAAAATCGAAAATCACTAAATATGCGTTAAATTAATTTATCTTATGGATGGCCAAAATGTTTTAAAAAATTTCACTATTCTAGTGATTCTAAAAGTTCTTATTTTCGCCAATTAATTACCATATGCTACTAAAGTTATTAAGCAAATAACATAAATTGTTTAGGATAAAAGATGTTGACGAAATCAAAAAAAAGAATTTTGGAGCATAGTTTAAAATAGAAATGAAGTTTTATCAGTATCAAGATTTCAAATGTTACACTTTACTGGTGACTACTTAATCTTATCGAACAATAGGCAGAAAAATATCGCCAGATTTATCGGAGATATTTGTTTTGACCAGTGATATATGTACTTGTGAAGTTGATCGCTTATCGAATTAATCCGCATTTATTAACAGGTCTATTGACGCCCAAAGGAGAGCAAAACTGAAACTCTTTTCGACGTTGCAATTTATCACAGAACATAATCTTTAGTTGAACACCTATTAAAATCTGGAAAAGCTACATCTGCGTATGATATCATGTGGTTACGCTAACAGAGGCTTAAAAGTACTATCAACTACAGATTGAGGAATTGTTAAAACTGAGTCGATCTAATTAGTGATGAGAACAAAGGCTGATTTTCTCTGCATTAACAGTAATCCATTCCAAAGTCTCTGAATTGTTAATGAACATTTAATTTAATAACAAATAAATGCGATTAAAATTACTCTAACAGTCAATTTTCTATGTACTCTCCAAGCTACAGAAGAGAACTACCAGACTAAAAGCCACAACCTGCGAGTCAACGAACGTGTATCCGAGTTCTGAAAATTGAGGCTTAAAATTACCAACTTGTCATTTATAAATCATTGAGATCTCTTTGAAATCGTGTAACTAGGTATTGAAATTATTCGATATATATATATATATATATATATATATATAGGATATATATAATTTATCCTATATTAAACAGAGTTTTGTAAATAAGGAACCCTTGATCCCATTACCAAAATTCTCAATTTTCCCAGACTTAGAATAATTAAATTTCATCCTAGTCTCAAACAAACTGCATAAACTACCTTATCACTATATCCCTGTCATGTTCTGCACAAGAATGAGCACGCTTTCTTTCACATGATAAGAACTAATTGTGAAAAAAGTCCTTTCACAAGGAAATGAATTCATGACCTAAACACAATCTCACGAAAATGGAATTTAGCAAGTATTAATCTCTGAATGTGCGCCTTTAACTTAAGTAATAGCTGAATATGAAAAAAGAAAGTTCGAAAATTAATGTTTCTGAAAGGGAAAGCGAACGAGTTAGAATGTCTGAATAATAACCCAAGAACTACAACAAAGTATGCCTTCAAGTGTGAAATTAATTAATTTGCATTCAATATTGAGTATGACCAGTCTAATAGATGTTCGTTCTAGGTATCTAGTTATGGAAATTTAGAAGTGTGTTCATCTGAGAATGTTCAAATATCCATTTCAGTTAAGTAAGGAAGATAGTAAAAACGGTCATTATACCTAAAAGTGACACGAAATTTCTGAAGTAGAGATAGGTCAAAAGACAGTAGACCAGAGAATGAATTGTTCGTTGATAGATGGTTTGCTTAACACAAAATAAATTAAAAATTCATTCCAGTTGGATCTGCCACTTACTATATGCAATTAACTGATTTGGCAATGAGTGATTTGGATCACAGAGAAGAAAAGCTTTTTCCTTCAATATATAAGACCCTTTTTCAATCGTATATATGGATGAGGAATTACACAAACAATCATTTTGATTTATTTAAATTTCACTATAACTTGCATGAAAGAGAACTTATTATAAGAAGAAAGTGGGGTTAATTATATAATGCATTGCTCTATTGAATGTATACTTGCCGATTGCTTGTAATATTGCCAGTTTATCACGAAAATCTAAGTATCTGACAAGTACTTAAAACCAAATATTATCGCTATTGGCACTAAAACAGATACACCATTTACTCTAACCCTAAAAGACAATTTTAATAGCAAAATTAAATTAGTCTACAGTATAATTCCTTCAAATTGGGCTATTTTTGACCAAAATATCTGTAATTAAAATTTACTATAGTGATTTTAACAAAATATACAACAAGGTAGTTAAGTTAACTGAAGAATAAATTAATAAATTAGAGTTTGTTTTGATATGTTAAATCAGTAGCGCGCTGCATGCTTTGTAATGAACTAATATGACAGGGTTAGGAGAGGCTGAACTGCCCACTGCTTCGGATAACGAAGATAAGGAGGAACCAGTTGAAGATGTTGAAGTAGATGCATCCCAGAATAAAGATTTTGGACTGGTTAAACAGTGTAAAGGTAAATCACATTTCATCATTTCACCTCCTTATCAGATAACGCACATCTCAAAATCCTTGTGCCTTCTGTGGCTGCAGGAGCAATTATTGGTAAGAATGGTGAAGCTATTACAAATATACAAAATTGCACTGGAGCAAAAGTTAAAATGTCGAAGGCTAATGATTTCTACCCAGGTAAGTAACCTTTTCTTGGATCTTACAATAATAGGAACCAATGAACGCGTTTGTTTAATTATTGGAACTACGGATGCAATAACTAAAGTCTACGATTATATTTCTGAAAAAATTTACGAAAAACCAGAGACAATCTCGCGTATGGTTCCCGATGGCAGGGTTCCATATGAACGACACAAGCAGGTGAAGGTTCTGGTGCCAAATAGTACTGCAGGGATGATTATTGGCAAAGGAGGCAGCTTTATAAAGGAAATTAAAAGTAAAACTGGAGCTTTCATTCAAGTTTCTCAAAAATCCAGGGAAATGAGTCTTGCTGAAAGGTGTATAACAGTTGGTGGTGAGTATTTCAGCTTATTGCTTCGACCCTTGCTATATCACATTATTTAAATCTGCAAATACTATTTACCTGTCGAAATTATCAGACATGTACGCGAATACAAATGCCCATTTTGTCTGTTGGCGGATTTATCTCTACATTCTGGCTTTTTATATTCCTTTCATATATTGTCTTCATGAGTTTTTCATGAATTAACTATGTAAATCTACTTAGCCGTACTTATTTTGAAGTCACTATTGTGTCGTTAAATGCATTAAGTGCTTGTGTACCTTTAAGGTTGATGCAAGATTGGTAGGTTAACTTATGTCTTCCCTCATTTCTATTTTGCTTTTTCTAAATAGCTGTGGCCTGTGGTCCTAAAGGAATTTTTCATGAAATCCTTTTGTATGTGCACTTGATATTTTTATTCAATCGTTTTTTAAGAATATATATTAGTATGGCTAGATTCATGGCACTTGACAACCAAGATTTTTAAGAACATTATATATTTATTGTCCAGCATTTTATGCCAGTTCCCTCTAGTTATTTGCGCACAGAGTTGTGGATTTTCTAGCTCAAATTGAAATTGTTATCCTGATCTTGTAGAAAAATTGTTTTCGATTCAGAAAGTCAAGAGTAGAGATTATTCAAATTATAATCTACAACTCAAGAGAGTGGGTTTGGGGGGGGGGGGCGAAAAGTGAAGAAGGAGAACTAGGAATGGCCATTAACTTTACCAGTTGAAGTTTGAATTATCGGACAAGAGGCGAGTACATGTCGATAAATAATATTTCCTATCTGTTTCGGTTAAATTTATTTCAACTGGAAGTAAGGGACTCAAAAGTCTTGTTTTCTACCAAAAATTGTGTGTGGTAATCCCCCAATCTTCGGGACTGCATTTCCCTACTATATTGCATTTTGAATACCGAGTAGGTATTTGCTCTACCCGCGTGCTTAGTGCTTTAATTTTTAGACAGAGTGCACCCTTTTCAAATGATCTAATTTATTCATCCCTTTATCTTCCATTATTATTTTCTGGTCGAAAAAATGGCTTTCACTAGTTGCCAAGTCACTGTCGTGTTTGGAACAAATTTGTTTCGCTATTACCACAAGTCCATTTGAATTTTTACGCTGTCTGCTGTTCTGACTGACAGAAATTTCGTATTTTTGCTGGGACACTGTTATACGGTTTGGAGGCAGCCCTTAGCTAATGCTTTACCGCTATTCTTGTAATACGCGCCTTTATTCCCCTGCTAGATTCATATATTTGTGTTTCCTACTTGTTTAAAAACGCCATAGAATTTTTAATTTTTTCTAATACCTATGTAGCTAGCCGTTTTGGTAAATCTAATGATTGGTCTGTCTATTAGATCGCGCAGACCAGTGTAGGTTCTCTGATAATTATTCGCATTCGCATATCCCTTTGCTATTCATTCCTGCAACTCGGGAATAAGTCATAGGTGTTTTGGAAACTTAAGTCGTTTTTAATGATCTCTATCTTTATGTCCCTTAGTAATTGCTCTCCTTTTATTTAGGGTATTTTGCTTCTCCAAGCGGTTAATTATGGTTTTTCTGTTCTTTATGTTATATCGGATCGATTTGTTCGATCATTGTGGCCATTGTCGGATTTCAGATTCACTAGTAAGACTTCTATTGTAATTTTTATCATCTAGTTCCTCTAATTCAAGAATTAGTCCAATTTTATGCAGACAGACCATCGCCTACCATAAACCTTTTCACTTCATAAAACGTGTATTTAATTTCCTCGCCCCTTTTAAAGCGTATTTGCTTGTTTCTGAGTTAAGCTTCTATCTTATTAATCCCCTTCTTTTCATTTGCTCTAATGATAATGAATTTTTTTGTATCATACTAAAGAGATTTCGTGATCTGAATTATGGACTCAGTGAACATTTTCCATGGGGCTAAATTGCGCTATTCCCTCCATATCTAATCGTTACTGCTTTTGCTACTTCATATTTTAGTGTTCTCAGATTTATAAGTCCGATTGCGCTGCTTCAATTATGTGGGTGGGGGGGGGGTCTGCCAACATCGGCTCTATCTCGATAGACCTGCATTCAGTACCATCTTGCAATCGGTATAGTTGGCCCAAATGCATGCCATCAAGTATCAAACCACCAATCCCTAACTTACTTAATTTAATTATCCTGGGTTGTGCAATTATTCAAAGAAGTGTCCTATCTTCAAGTCCAGATTTTATGTAAATTAGTGCACTATCGCATCTTATTTAAAAATTTGTTCGTCCGACTTTTAAGAACAACTTATTACCAGTAATTGAAAGGAAATTTTATGGTTCTAATTTACTTGCCTAATTCATTCCGATTTGCCCTTTAATTTTCTGTTTTTAACATAAGTGTGGGTAATGCAGGTGTGTATGGGTATCACTACCAGATGTTCTATAACCGGAATTCCAAGCAATAGTTACTTCCTACTCGCTTTCTCCTTACTCAATTAATATTAATCTACTGTTGTGCAATTCATTTTTATTTGTGTCTGTGTTTATTCTTATGTGAACTTTCAATTAATTTTAAATCTCTGTTTTTATTGATATAGATAGTATGCGTAATACTAATCGTACAGGTGTAAGCATAACTCTGCATAGTTACTTCTCTTTTGGGAATAATATGTCCTTCTTTGCCAAAAGGTATACTGAAGTGGATCGCTCTGAATATCAATCTCAACAAGAATAACGTTTTAACTATCCTCGTCTTTTATTAAACATGTGGAAATCTTGTTGGCCTTTGCATCTGAGGTAGTTTTAGAGCATCGCTTTCCTTTCCCTATTTATTTGACAGCTTTACATTTCATTTCGTTTGCTCAGATCCCTTGTGGTGGCTTTCTTTTTCTTTTCTCTGCATTTGATTGCGCGTTGATAATTTTTTCTGCTTTAGGAGAGTTGAATCAAACGCGCGAGACAATGCGATTGCTTCTCACCAAGATCGCGGAGGATCCGCTCTCCTCCAGCTGTCCAAATATCTCCTATGTGGATGTGACAGGCCCAGTAGCAAGCGCCTACCCAACTGGCTCCCCCTATGCTCTCTTTTCTGCACCCCCTCCTGGCCCACATCATCCCAACGCGGCCGCAGGCCTCTCCCCCTGCTCACCACCCAATCGATGTTTTATGCACCCACCGCCACCACAGCAGGCACACTCCCACCACCATGGAGGTGGTAGTGGCGGGGGTCATTTGCCTTCTCCCACAGCCCCTAATGGTCGGCTTGACCCCAGTCGTCGTATGATGAATGGACGCGGAAATGGTGCTCCACAAAGCCTCCTTGGTGCTGCATCAATTCCACCTCATGTTGGTGGTAGTGCAGGAGGAGGCGGAGGTGGAGCTAATTTCTGGCCATCCTCTTCTTCCCCTCCTTTCCCAATCTCTCTGGATATTGTAAGAGCTTTTCTTCATTCGACAGGATACACTGAGGATGCTATGGAAGAAATTACCCATGCTATACGGGTCCTGAATGCCTATGGACTGCTCTCGCTGACAAATCTGGCTTCTTGGGTTGGCTTTGGTAGTGGGTCTAGGGGTCCCTTGAACCCCATTCCAAAGAATATTCAGGAAGTCCCCCCTCCTTCCGCCTCTTCGCAATTCGGGTCTTCCGGAGGTTTCGTGTCTACGTGTCCCCAGCAACAACAACAACAACAACAGCAGGCGTGTGGACAGCAACCACAACAAACCTCTTCGGGGTCGGATTCCCTCTATCGGCTGCAGGATAATGGAGGTGGCCCAAGTAATGTTCCAGCTACTGATAGTGGTGCAGACGTTGGTGGCTCTCGATAGGTCTACAGTGTGTTCCTCCTAATCCCTCTATTATTACAAATACCCTTAGTCTTTCTGTTGAGATGATTATTAACACACATACAGAGCCATGGAAAATACACCAAATCGAATTTCACTCTCATTAATTTCCGCGCCATTCTTTCATCTCTTTCATAAGTCATATGTAGAGCAGCCAATCTGTGATATCATCCACTCGTCCATAAAAGAAGATGATGACATAACGCCTTATTGTGCTTCTCTTTCATCTCCACCCTGATTTTCTCCCCCTACTTGGCGTTATTTTGGCTAAACTATATTGTGCGATTTTATGGTCTGTTTCATTTGAGCCTCTCTCTCGTATAATTTATTTTACTTACATCTACACTGTCATTGAGAATTAGTTTCTTTCGCACAAATATCATTATACACACACACACACTCTACATAATTAGTGAAGAAAAGTATGCTGTTATAGAAATATTCTTTTGTGAGCTCGCATGCATCTCTTTCCTTTGGTCTCTCTTGTACTCTTTCAGTCTCAATTTCTCTCATTTCCATAATTCACTCTCCATGTTACATTTGAGAATAAAGGTGTCTTGCCTGAAAACGGTTTTGAGTGGTGGGCGTTTCGAAGGGCGTAGTGCTTTTATTCAAATCTGTTGGGAAGATGCCGTAGATTAGGAGGTACTAGACGATAGAGGGGCTAGCTGGTCTCATGCTTCTAAATTGCAAACAGAATAGCACTTGAGATGGTCACTTATTTTGTCTGTCCTTTTGAAGCGTAGGGGGTGATAGACGTGTAGAAAGATAAAGACTAGACTCTGTAGTTGTGTAACCACAGTCAACTCATAATCAACACAACGCAGTGGGTAAACTATAAAATGACGTCTAAATTCAAATCAGATAGAGGCCACTGCTTAGGAGCCATTGATGTGGGATTAATGTCCTCACCAAAACATGTCAATGGTTGATAATTAAGGGTTAAAGAGTGAAGAAAACAACACAATGAGCTGTGTTATTGCATGTTACGTCACTCGCTTCAAAGATCAATAATGGTCGATATCTAGCTAGGGGTACCTAAGAACAGAACCAAGTGTAAGTTGTAGTTGTGAAACCTGCCAACTCATACTTGATTCGCAAGAGGTTTAGATGGGGGGACGAAGTGTTGCCATAGGTGTCCTTCCATCGCTAAACTTCTAATGCCACGGCTTTATTTCTCTAACCAATAATGATGATTCAGAGAAATTCTTGGCTATCTCCTTTCAATCTAATATAAGTCCTTGAGGGCACTTTTCTTGCATGGACTAGGGAATTCACAAGTCAGAGACGCGCGAAGTGGATGTCAAGCTTTCGTGAAAATTTGAAAAAGAGGTAAGAAAAAGTCAATGGTCATATTTTGTCAAAGTTTGGAGATATCCCCATGCTTTTCGCACTCATTTACGACGTTGCCTAAAACTATCGATTGTTATTACTAATTCTCACCGTCCCTCCTTTGAAAGCTTTATTTTATACACTTATAGCTCTTAATTCACCTGTCAAACTTGTCGCCAATATCTTCAATAAGATAAAATAAAGACACGAACAAGAAATTCATTTCCGATCATTCTTAAAATGGCAACTGAAATAAATTTCGAAATTATTCGAGTTCATTCTCTTATTTCACTCAAGCAAATAAGGTGAGAAAATAACATCTACACCTAACTATTTAAAAAAAAACAAGCGAACGAACGAATACCCCCCCCCCCCACCCCCCTTCCAAATTTGAGTGAAAGTGCAGCACAAGTGTTATTGCGTGTAAGAAAATGGACGAAAGGTGGGATTTAACAAAGGAAGCTTCACAAATTGTTCACGTTAAAATCATATTGGACACAAACGAGTTCACGAAATGAACGACCATCATCGGTTGTTGATGCAGCACATCATAGCTTACTGCGTTTTAGCCTCCAATCGATGCGAAGCAGTAATTGCAGATAGGTTGCACGCAAGTTTAAGTACTTCAGCCAATCGGTTGGGAGCATATATAGGCGACCAATAAGGAAAGAAGGTGTGATGGACACGCAGGTCGACGACGTGTGCGCCCTATTGCGCAAGTAGAGAGGTGAGCGCCATAAAGGGGTGGGGTAGATGTCGGGTAGAGCTCATAAAACAGTTAATCCCCCCCCTCCCTACCTCTCTCCCTTATTAGTTTATAAAGAAATTTCAATTTATTTTCCACGTAAATCGCATCGGATGCTAACCAAAACGCAGTTTATTCTAATGTTAATAGAAAGTGGCCTTCTATTGACAAAACCATTTCACTAAGTATAATTTACCACGCAATAAAAACAATCGATCATTTACTTATGATTGCTTAACATTGAACAAAATGGAGAAAGCGTTTTGTGCTAAATGGGCTTAAGAGGTCAGTCTTCTTCCGCGGTGATTAGAAGGATTCAATATCCGCTTAAATTAATATTCTGATTGACCAAAACTGAGTGTTATCTATTAATACATACGTAGATTGACAATGGCATGTTTAAAACTAATAATCAAGGAGTATAAGGTTGGAATTGGCGCAAATTCAAGGCCTTGTTTAAATCAACGAGAAGGGAAGGTTATTTGAATCGGGGTGTTTCGTGGGAAGACTAATGAAAGTACTGGCACTTGCACTAACGCAAAGTTATACTTCAAGGCACATGGGATTGATTTTTTTAAAATTTGCTCTTACTTAAACTAGCAAGGAAATAAAAATTAGTATTATGTCCCAGGATATATTTGTGTAGGTTAATGTGCTTTTATGAGACCACAAGATGGTAGCACAGACATGAAACCTACCTGATGATAATTTTACATTTTCGTATAATTTTACCAAACTGTATGGGCGAATTGAATAGCAACAAAGCCAATAACTCAACAAAACCACCAAAAAGTTCTATAAGGCGAGTCTTATTCCAACGCCATCTAAGGCGACGGCCCTGAAATTCAGCTACACTTTGACAATCATAATGGTTTAACAAAGAAATGATTAATAAATCGTTAATGTAATTTATATTGGACAAAAAGAGGTGTGCGATAGACTTACCTCCACGTGGTGCACCCTGGGCAACGTATACTCATACGGCAAAAAAATCCATCAACTGGCAGCTGACTTCTAACTTCAAAATACCATCACCCCGCTGTATGCCATATTCGACCCTTCACAGTACTCATCTTACCTTTTTTCTACCTTTGTGTCTGTCTGTCTCTTTTACGTCTGGGAATCATTATTCTGTCCCCCTCTCGACTTTTTGCCACTTTGATGTTCCTCTTCCTTTCTGTGAAGCCCGAAGTCAACTTTAGGGCTAATGATACCTATCATAACGCCAGCCATTTAAAATAAATAAATAAATATTGGACAAAAAGTTTTCATTATATCTAGCAACTTTTCTTTAGTTTAACAGAGATTCAATCACTGAATCATTTCATGGGTCATTATCCCGTTACCTGCGATGTTATAATTAAGACTAATAAGTTAATAATAATTTTAATGAATATTTACCACATTTTCCAACAGAGTCTTCTTCGGATAGCCTGCTGACTCACAATTTGTATCTGAACGGAATATATAAACCTAAAATAAACATAATTTGATTTACATTCCAAACAATAATAATAATTGCTTAGAATTGAAAGTGAAGTCACTCGGTTAAATAGCAAGAGCTTTACTACTTGAAATTAAAAAATAAAACAAACTCATTATTAATGGTAGAGGAGGTAGATAAGTATGTAAAATGCGGGGCAACCGATTACTTCTTCCCATTTCATTTATAGTTTCACTGTAGTAGAGTGACAATGCTGCAAAAGGTAAAGTAAGTGGTGATTCAGAGGTTATCAGTCTGTTATAACAAAGATTAATAATTTCTAATGAAACTTATTCGGAATCTCAATTTATTACAGGCAACAAGTAAGGAATCCAACACAGGAAGGAATCTTTCGTATGACAGAAACACTCCAAAGTCGATCCCCATTTCTTAAACGTCAAAATTCCAGCTCACAGTAATACTAACGAGGACAGTAAAACAAAAAACAATGCTCGATTTTTTGCAGTAAAGACAATGCTTTTGCACATTCGAAGACCAGCGTTGCACAGTCATAAGCATCAGCAACAACTGATTTCTGGATACCTTGTGCTAGAAAATCCAAGGGTACAAAGAAGCATCATATTTCAGGTTTTCATCGGCAAACATAAACCTAACAAGTATCCGGAAGCACAATTACTTACCTCCACGTATACTCATGCGGCAAAGAAGTCTATAAACCGGCAATTGACTTCTGAGTTTAAGTTATCATGACCCCATTCTATGTCATATTCGACCACTTTCACAGTACTTACCTCACCTTTCATCTACCTTTGTGTCTGTCTCTTTTACATCTTTAAAACACTCCTCTGTCCCCCCCCCCCTCTCGACTTTTTTCGCTTTGATATTCCTCTCTCTCTCTGTGAAGCCTGAAGTCAACTAAAGGGCTAATGATAACAATCAAAACGCCTGCCATTTGATATAAATAAAAAAATACTTCAATTAATGAAGAGAAGCAGACATATGAAAGTCGTCAAGTATTTGGGCATAAAACGGGCACTACAATAAAACTCAACAATATCCTCTGGTAAAATCCGCCTGTACAGAATTGCTCCCGAAATTAGCTAAGCTCCCTTAACAATATAGACGAAACAAAGCTTATTGAGTGAGCGGCAATTATTATGGTTATGGGACTCTAACACAACCTTAGTCTGTAAAATATAATTATGGCTGCGCTACGTTGTGGCGACTATTGATAGCCGGCTTGTTGAGAGGTATCCACACTCACGACCGCACTTGCTCGTTACGCGATAAGTAGCACGACCGCACCTTCCAGACCGTCCGAGTGCGCAAGAGAATATCTAGTTCATCTTCGATATCATTGTGCACTCCACAAGCACAAATTCCCTACTTCAACTCGAATTTTAACATTACAACTTATCCCAATTGTGCTATAAACGCTGACTTCATAAAAGAGATGGAAAATGGAAGGGACTAGGCTGTTATTATATCCAAATTGGTATTCGTTTAAAGCTCCAGCTAAGTGATAAGGTTGACTGTTCTAGCTGAGGAACGCCTAGATTATCTTAATGCAGCCAAAGATATTGAAGATACAAATATTTCCTTCTGGTTTAATTTAATCGTGATGATTTTAATCGACAATTCCATCATGTGCTCTACTAGTTTCATTTCTCGTTAATCTATCTAATAGTTAATTAATTAAAATTTTCACATACTGACTTTACTTTTCTTAATGAGACTTTCAAATTTACCCGGAACGCCCTGTATAACAAAGTATTACCCCGTCCCCAATCTCACCCCGAATAGTTTTCCATACTATGTATATAAACGAGGTATAGTGTGAATCGATATGTGGATAAAAAACGTGGATTGTGATTTGGGGGTCATGTTTTATTTTGGTGCTGTCTGGTCGTATTTCTTCAACCAGCGAATAACAAAGGCTGATTTTCGAAGAATGCCATTATCATTGAAACTCCCCATTGTGAAGAAGTTACTGCCTGAAATACAACCGAAATGGCTACAGAAGAGGCCTCTGACGCATGTCATTTACGTGTAGTTCAAGGAAGCAGAATTCGATCACCAAGAGACGAGATCAAACTAAGCTAATATAATGTGGGGGTTCTAGAGGCTCTCGTTATGGATCCAAGTACATAGTGCATCTCTACATTGCGTCAAATTTTGTTTCGATCAATCGATCAGCCACCCAAGACATATTTCCCTAGAGGTCAGGTTTGAGGACAGAGTGCAAAGGTACGCGGCTATCAAAACAACATCATGTCCTGACAAAGTTTGACCGGCAGTGTGTACAAGGTGTGGGCGATCTTGTTTAAGCCCTTAACTATCGTTCAAATCTCAAACGGAGAGAAGTTATAAACACTAAGTTTCCTAGTAACAATATCTAAGACATATTAATAGAAACGGTAGCTTGTGTTTGTGCTCACGAACAAATCAGGCCATGAAGATTTGATTGATTAAATTGAACAAGACATGACTCTTTAAATAGTCCTGTTGTAATTTATTTTATTGTATTCTCTTGTTTACCGACCTCTCACTCTTGTAACAGATTTGATTCTAAGATATAATCAAATGAACTATTTTGTAGGTAAATAATAAGGAACATGAATGTGCTATTAAAGTAAAATAACTAGGTATAAGTCAAAATTTGTCTTAAAACCATTTTTCTCTGCATAATTACTCATAATCGAGATAAATTGGATTAGTTCAAGAATTTAACACCCTAATGTTGAAAATTAAAAGAGTCAATTAAATAGGGTATAAAGAAGAACGCAAACGTGAGTTAATATAGTGTAGCTCATTGAGATGAAAATATGTAGTGTTTTAAAATATATGAACCAGAAAGGTTTCTTACTTATATTAATTAAAGTTGAAATTTCGTGTGATCATAATCTCAGGTAAATAAATAAGAATTAATATATAACTCTATATATATATTTATATAAAATTTAACTGTCTCGCAAACGTTATAATTAGGTTTTTAATGAAATAATAAATTACAAAAAGTTAGCAAATTTAAAATTTAGAATAATTAAAAATTATAATTTAGCAAACACAAATTTTGTTTTAACACTTATGGAAACATTGAGAGAATTTACATTTGAGGTCGTCTTATATTTTATCTATTTTCTGCGCCGTATTGGAGCCAGTAAAGGCACGTTTGGCAGGCTACTTTAATTAACATGTCGCAGTCTAATGCTTCGTTTTACATTGGATTATCACTAGCTCTTTCTTCAACAGTATTTATAGGATGTAGTTTCATTGTCAAAAAGATTGCCTTGCGAAGGCTCGCCTCTACGGGAACGCGCGCAGGTTAGCTATATTATGAAAACTCTCATTGATTTACAAAAACATTATTTTTGATATCCTACATTTTTGACGTTGAGCTTACCACTATATTTTGCATATACATAATACTTTAAATTAGCAAAATTTTAGAATTTGTCTATATAATTATTTGAGTTATTATACTTTTCTTGCTATTATATAAGCAAAAGTCTTTGGATTTTCCTGATTTAACCACTATAATGCAGATGGAATTTTATTCTGAATTTTTATTTAAATTTACATGCCAATAACTGGTGGTTAGGCTATATGTATACCTCCTAAGTTTCTCCGAGTTTTCGTCTTGGTTACTATTTAGAAGGATTACATGGACCTTTAATTTTCACTTGTGCTTTTAGAGCGATCGGCACTGAAGTAACTAAAATCTAAATTAGTAGTAGTTGGGATTTATCATATTATCGTTGATATTTCTTAGCACGTTGATCATCGAAATTATTAAATATTATCCTCTTCAGTTGGCTCAACTAGTTCTCAAATCTTTTTTTTTCTCGAGCGTATCATCTACTTGAGTGGTTTTGTTATTTTTTGGGCTGATAAAAGTCATTACTTATAAGCTATTCAATTGCGTGTGCGTATGTCGTACTTTTTAGGCGATGGCGGTTACCAGTACCTACTTGATTGGGTGTGGTGGTTTGGACTCATCCTGATGGGTCTTGGTGAAGCGGCAAATTTTGCTGGCTACGCTTTTGCCCCAGCATCCCTTATTACGCCGATGGGGGGATTGTCGGTCCTTGTCTCCGCAGTCCTCTCCTCTCACTTTCTTGGTGAAAGACTCAATTTCACGGGGAAGATTGGCTGTGTTGTGTGTCTTTGTGGATCGACAATGGTTGTACTGCATGCTCCCAAAGAACAGGAAGTCCAATCTCTCCATGAACTCAGTTCCAAAGTCCTTAACCCAGGTTCGTTTAATAAACATTTTAAGTATTTCCCTTTTTTGATCATTTGAAGAATTCCATTGTCACGATGAGCTCCCCATTAATGGAATTTCGCTGTATTCAAGTCGAATTTCATGATTAAGAGTGGTCTTTTTGTAACAAGCATTCACTCCGATTGACAAAATTTTTGAGGCAATTGCAGAAAATTTCAAACGTTTTTGTGCAGGCTTTGCTGCAATATTTGTTATAATTATGGGCTAATTTTTAATTATTTTTTATTTTAATTTCCTGTGGAACGATCATTTTGACATAGATATATTTTTTAAATTATTGACATGAAATCTAAGCACTCGAAATTTGGAGCAGAGAGGAAATAAATGAATAACATATAGGCGCCCACATAAACTATGATTTTCAGCTTTATTCACGAAAATGTCCTAAAGCGTTAAAACCCATGATTTACAAAGATCTTCAATTTGATTAATGAAAGCATGCGTCCCCTTAATAAGATTGGAAAAAAACAGTTTAAAATGAAATGCAGTCTGGATTTTTTTTCATTTTAAGCTGAATTGCAATAAATATGCCTTGATTGTCAGTTCTAAAACAGGAATACAGTTAGGCTATTTTCATCTGACCTGAAATATGTGTTGGTAGAATGTGATTAGGCTCCTCACCTGCTATGTATTTCTGATTGAAGAGATAAATTAGAGCTGCATAACGGAATCTTTTACTGAAATCATATGCTTCAATGCTTTGGAACCTGATTTCTTAATGCAATTTGCAGTGGTTCCTTTTGATGTTGGAGCATCTTAATCAACTTGAGGCCGACTTAATTTGACCTTACCTATTTCTGCTTGTCGAATATGCTTGAATTCCTCATTTAATATATATTTCTTTAGAGCCCAAATGATATTTATTTATATCAAATGGCAGGCGTTTTGATAGTTTTCATTAGCCTTTTAGTTGACTTCAGGCTTCATAGAGGGGAGGAACATCAAAGTGAAAAAAGTCGAGAGTGGGGGGGGGAGGAACAGAAGAGTGTTTCAAAGATGTAGAAGAGACAGGCACAAAGGTAGAGAAAAAGGTAAAATGAATACTGTGAAAGTGGCCGAATATGACATACAGTGGGGTCATGGTAGTTTGAAGTCAGGAGTCAACTGCCGGCTAATAGACTTTTTTGCCGTATGAGTATACGTTGCCCAGGGTGCACCACGAGGAGGTAAGTCTATCGCACACCCCGCACAAATGATATAAAACCACAAAAATGTATATCTGTCTATAGAATCTAGCGTTACGGCTTTGAAATCCAGCAATACTTGTCATACGGTGAGGGAATTGCGAAGAGCATAAAGTGTTTAGGGAAGGAGTATCTTGTCTCGATAGAGGCTCCATGATACTATTCATTTACCAAAATAAGTTTTGAACTTGGTAGTTATTGTAAAACATTTAAGTAAGCAAGTTTCCATGTTGATAATCTCACTATTTTAAAACAAATTGCTTTTGAAGTTTGCGATTTTTAGATCGCTGTTTCCCCACTCCCTATTAAAATGCTTAGACAGGAAACCCAAAATTATTTATTGTGTAAATTACAAAAAAACATTAGTATTTTACACAACCACTCAACTTAGCACAACTTGACACACCCACTGAAACCAAATGGAGTACACAGCTTTGTGGGTTCTGAGAAAGTGAGAGAGAGAGAGATGGAATGTGATTCGTTTCTGTCGCTTTTTTTACTCTCGACTCACGTTGTAAGCTACTTTAATCTTTGAATTGTTGGAATCCTGTTTTTATACGCCATTTGTATCACAGGATTCTTGCTATCAGCCGTATTTCTGCTTATGTAAGACTTTTGGCAGTAAATATTTTGATCCAAAATCATTGGCACGTTTCCTCACTTTTGTCTATGGATCGATTTAATTATTGGTGACTCATCCATAAGTTAAGTGCCTCCAGTGTGAAAATTACATGTCATAATTAGTTTACCCTAAGTAAGCAGCCATACTGCTATCGAATATTTAATCGATAAATGATTTATCAAGGATGTTAATTGCTGCTTGAACTTATTTTTTATTAGTTTTCTGGTTCGAAATATTCTGTTCCAATCAAAGGTAATATGTTGGGCAAAACCCTGCTTCGTTATTGATTACGTTTTTAAATCGATACAAAGAATAACCCCCAAGAATACTAAACTATTAAATTCATTAAATGAAATGGTCTATTTTAACTCATGATGATTAAATTACAATCAATATTTGATTATTTGTCTGTTTTCATGGAAGTATTCCTTTCTTTTGAAGCCTAAGACGATTATAAATAAAGTGGTAAACACTTTGAAGATCCTCTTCTTCTTTGAAAACGTGTTCCATCACACTTCTCTTCCATTCCGTTTATATAATTCAGTTAATTATTGAGTGATACACATTCGTGCAATTGAAGAAGTACTTGAGATTTTTATGCGCCATTGACAATTTAAAAAATGAGAAAGGCGATGTGCAATGATTCAATGGAGTTCTTTGCCCTATTCTGTCCCATATTCAAGTGATGAAAAGCGATAATACTTTATCACACACCAAAGGTTAAACTATTGCCCAAGAAATATAAAACCCAGGAATTATGCTGTCTTAAAATCATTACTGGTGTATTGTTTGAGTTTACCGTGGTATTGTAAGTAGACCCTCTGTTGTAAGGCGATTAGTAAGCAGTTGACTTTAAGGCCAATTGCTCTCACCATGGGATTGCTATAGTTACCACAATAGTTTGTCCTTTCTACTCTTGATTATTTGTCTTATTTGAACTAATCCTTATCGATTCTGTTTCAATACGTCTTGGATTTATATTAGCAAAGGAACTAATAACTGACATCCAATAACGAGCTTTTTAACCTACAAAACGGTTGAGTTAGTAGATTTTATTGCTGATTTATTCAATTACCATTATAGAAATTGCGACAGTAGTTTATCTAGTTAGGTAAGCCAATTTCCCCAGGAAAAATATGAATATGTCCGTTTATTAATAGATTGTACGAGGGCGCGATTGGTGTATTTAATGTTTTCTTTTTTAACCTTTAGCTGGGATTTTTCCTTCTAAAATGATAATATATGTTCATAAAAAATCTCACATTGGGATATAAAATTTTAGGGGATAGGTTGCGTGGTCAATTTCCTTAATACGAGAATCAGCTTTATGGGTTTGAATGGAAGTGGTGGTGATGGAAGTGCTTTCTTGGAGCCACTTTGGAAGTAGATCGCCTTTTTTTACTAGCGGTAACCAGTATGATTGGTATTCCTATCACTGGATGCGCATCACTCTTTAACTTACCCACCTCATAACATCTACCTGCCTAATTAATGGTCAGGTATGTGTCCTTTTTCCTTCCTTTTGTCGAAACATGCCAAAATGTGCTGGGTTTAGGCATCTAACGATCTTAGCTAGTGGGTCGATTTTAAGCCAATGTTATAGTTGTCTATGGCGCAAATATTATTCACGAGCAATTCTTTTGAGGAAATCAAAAGCTCCTCGTATAATAGACAATTGATTTTAGCCACCCCCCTCCTCCGAATTTGCAAGGTAGAAGAACCTCAAATGGCTGATGCCAAATAAGTATTATTTATTTATATCAAATGGCAGGCGTCTTGATGGTTATCATTAGCCCATTAGTTGACTTCAGGCCTCACAGAGGGGAAGGAACATCAAATTGAAAAAAGTCGAGAGGGGGGGGGGGACAGAAGAGTGTTTCAAAGATATAAGAGACAAACACAAAGGTAGAACAAAGGTGAGGTGAGTACTGTGGAAATAGTCGAATATGGCATAGAGTGAGGTGATGGTAGTTTGAAGTGAGAAGTCAACTGCCAATTTATAGACTTTTGCCGTATGAATATACGTTGCCCAGGGTGCACCACGTGGAGGTAAGTCTATCGCACACACCTCATGCCAAATAAGTAAATAAATTAATTAGTGCTCTTTCACCCCCTTTTCCTTCCTCTTTTGCAGGTTTCATCATCTACACAATAGGAATAGCGATTGCTGGAATTATATCTATTTTTGTGATTGCGCCCAAGTTCGGAAATCGGAACCCCCTTGTTTTTGTTTTTATTAGTGGCAGCATTGGATCTCTCTCTGTCATGGCTTGCAAAGGCATCGGATTGGGCTTTAAGGTATGTTTTAAATATGAAATAAATAAAAATATGTATATGTATATATATACTCCCAATATTGCTTTCTCACGGCTGTCCTTAAACCGGTATCATTGGGTGTGTGTGTGTGTTAATTTGGCCTAAACACTTGAGCCCACTAACACGATATTTCTATTTGCCTTATTCTAAAATGAACTTTAGCCATTTTAAATAGTCAAAAAGCAAATAATCACGTATTAGCCCTGCACATTTAGCAATCGCAAAGCTCTTCTCACGATGAAAGTGCGGACGAAAGCGAAACTATGACCATGACAACCAACACATTTGTTCCACAGGGGTCTTTAAAACTAATTTTTAATTAACAAAGAAGCATATGCGATGATATAGCTCATTAGTGTCTTTCTTTGTTACTTCTTTCCCTTCAGAAATTTTGCTTTTTTTTGGCTATACATTGTTGTGCTAACAACACGTATTATTTTAACATAATTATTATTTCAAATGGTAGGTTTCATGATATTTATCTTTAGCCCTTTATCTTTAAAATTGATTGTCCATTTTTTGTGTTAATTTGACTAAACAGTTTTAAGTTGAAGGAAAATTTTGTTCACGAGGGCAAAGTAACAAAGTTATCGATTTTTCTTTGACAGCCCATTAATGCAAAAGGAATACGAGTTTACTTTGTTAACTTAATTTTAAGTTGATTAGAATTTTGTTAGGTCAACTAAAATATGGCTTATGGTTGCTCTGAAGAAGACTAATTGAATGAAGAGGAATACGTAATGAAAGCTCGCATTTAACGCGTTAGCAATAAATTGGTATTAGTACACGCACTTTAACAACCCTACATTCCCTATGCCGGTGGGTGAAAAAGTGGAGGAAAGGAGAAGGGAGATAGTCCATACTAAGTGCTGTATCCTCCGGGTGTGACATTCTCTGAAGTGAATAAATGACAATCCCTCAGGTAAGATTTTACTAGACTTACGCATCCAACTTAATTTGGGTCGAATAATGTTAGCGTACTCATCACAAAAATGGCCTTATTTAATTAACACTCGAAATAACATGAAACAATATAGAGACACACGTTTTTGAATTTGAACTGAAAGCAGATTGGAAGTTATTGAGGTGCAGAATCTACCTCCAGCCACTTTCAATCACCATTAGATGCTATGTGAATGATGTTATGTACCAATTCAATTCCCTCTTCTGTTCTTTCTTCAATGTTTTCGAGTCTTAATCTTTTGTTTTCGTGAACCAAGAGTCTTCTATTAAAAATAAACTCCTTTTTGACAATCCCTATTGATCTCTTAGATTAATTCCGACTGCCTAAAAGCTGTTTACTACTACTAAATGTAAGTCCGGATATGCCACGACTGGATTTGTTAGTGAAAATAGTTGTGGAGCAATGCCGGTGCACTCCTCTTTGCCATTCTGGGTGAAATAGACTGTTGGACATTTCGAGTTGAATACTGTGTCCTTGGACAGGTAGTCTCACTATCTTGTGGGATGGCATAACGCTCGATTTAATTTGCAATTTGATCCGTTATATAAGTGGCGTAAAATCATTCGGAATGCCTATGGTAAATTAATCGCATGCAATGACTGGAAAAGTGTTTTTTTCTCATACATAATTTTTTAAACATCAGCTAATTAAATGCCAGAGGAGGAGGAGGAGGAGGAGGCAACATTGTTTAGATGGCTCGACCAAAGAGAACTGAGCTAATCGGTATTTTAGTTAAGTAAGGCGATAAGAAATAGAATACCTGAAGTCCTCTTTATCTTAGGGTTAAAAACCTTTTGTGTGAATTCCTACTCGAAATGTTGTTTATTATTACTAATACCCGTGGCATTACTAAAAAAATTACCTGGCCTTTAATCGGGTAAATAAGCTAAAAGATTTATAAAAGAAGGAACGATTTCAAGAAAGAGCAGATAATGAAGTCGTGGAATCGGAATTTATATATCGGAATATATATATATCTAATAAAGAAGATTGGATATTCGGTATCACCTGTGCAGACGTATTTATAGCTATAGTGTTGATTGAATCTCATCATCTTCTAGTGGTACGTTTAATTCACGCAAATCCTCCCAATGTGCACAAGTTTTAACAAACGTTAGGTTTTTTTCTCCAAAATTAGCGCTCTAATCTAACCCTATGACATGAACTTGAATGCACTGTGCTCACAAACTCCCTCGATCGATAATGCACTCTGTGTGGTATCTTTTTTTTAGGAAGCAGTTGAATTTGGTATTCTATCAACCTTCCGACAATCGATATTCTGGTTCTTCCTCATTGGCCTGATCTTCTGCCTAACTATTCAATTGAATTACCTTAATCGAGCATTAGATATCTTCAATACGAGTATCGTCACCCCACTGCTATATGTATTTTTTACGGCATTCGTCCTGATAGCCTCCGCAATCCTATTCAAAGAAGGCGCCTCGCTGACTGCCACTGACTACATTGGAAATGCTGTTGGACTCATCTGTATAATCAGTGGAATTGTGCTGCTGACATTGTTTAAGGTTAGCTTATCATCTTCATTAAACCCAAATTAACATATACGGTTTGCTAAAACGGATTTCATTCGATGGATTGTGTTTGTTTGAGGATAAAGTTGGAGCAAAAATTAATATAACTATCTTTCATTTTCAAGCCTCAATGATGAGTTTTGCTATTAAAAGCCATAAACTTGCTTCATTTACAACACTTTATAACTTAAACTTCCATCTTATAGCAATTTATAATCTATTCTCTATGGGGTTTGATTAGCTCCGTTTGCCTTTTCTTAGTCTTTTTTTTCCTAGGTCATTTCAGGACCTGATGACTACTCGGAAGCAAAGTACTGCTATTTAAAATAGGGTCGAAATGTTTACCATAAAGTCGAATTTCGGCTCTTCTTAGGTCAAATAACTCGTCATTTTGTTTTAAAACTGGTTTCCCATCGCTCCTACTATGCTCAGAATCGCGCGAGTATTGCTCTCATGCTCACATTAGTCCACCTTATTTCTCCTGGTTTTATTCCATTCTTCCTGATATGCACGTGGTAGCCGATCGTAATTAGATAATTTAAGCCGATTTTTTGTTTTGCTAGGCTGCTGATTCGAGATAAGTAATTTACCAGGTCATTTCTTTGAACGATGTAAACATAAAATCAATAATGAATTAAACTTAGTTAAGGTGACACAATCACTTCATAAACTACAATTAGGATGCAGTAGGCAATGCAAATTTCGGGGGTAGATTTCATTTTTGACAGATTTTCTGTGTGCTTAAGTGAAAAGCTATCGAGTTTTTGACGTTGATATATTCCTCGATAAATTAATATTGCTTTGTGCGTTGCTCTGATGTTTTCACTTATCAATCGTTATCGGTGTTTTATTCGAAGGAGGGTTTTCGCGTGCCTCTTGTCACCATCAACAGAATGCGTGGGCCGCGAATGCATTTATGCTAGTTAAAGGCTACCCATCTACATACGTTTTTCTAAACCCAATGAATGACTGACAATTTGGAATGAATAATTGAAATCAATTTAGCTCAGATATACTTTTAAAGCTATCTGTGCTTCCTCTAGTGTATTTTTTCTTGCCCCTGATACCTTGCAGATATCGCTTCGAAATTTAGTCCTCTGTATTCCTCCAATTTCTCCCTATTTGAGCTAGAAAAAAACAATTAATCTTTTTTCATATTCTTTCGGACAAATTTTCTATTTTCTTGTTGAGTTAATAAATTAGGTAGATAGGTTTTAATTCCTCTTTGGATTTCCGTAACTTCGGGTGGTTTAGATAATAATTATTGTCACTACTTATGTAAATTAAGTAAAATGAAATATTTACAATTTTAGGATGTAAATATATCGCTGAGTGATTTGGTCAAGGAGTTTATGAGTCCAGTACCAACTCGAGTTATACATCTGAATAGTGATGCAGCAGCAAAATACCGTTTTTCACCAACCTGGTGCAAACGAAATGGTCGTACTTTCGCAGATGAGTCGTATACACTTTTATCTACTTTAAATGAATGTAATGTGAATACAGAAAGCAGTAACGGTTCTCCGTCAGGTCATGAAGTTAACGAATATCCAAAACTGGAACGGTTTCAGGGTGTACATCAGAGGACTGGCTCCAATACCTCCACTTTCAACTTTGCCACAGTTATGGATAATAATGAGAACTATGCAACTGTCAGTGACAATCCTACGATCCATCATCCTGCTGCTTGGTGATTTCCTCCATGTAATTTAACCAGAAAGAACACAACGTCTTTCCTTCTTCCGCGATGCCTTTTTTATATATATATATATACATATAATTCAACTTTTCCGGACCCCCCCCCCTTTTATTCATTCTTCCGCATTGTATCAACTATTACTATTTTTTGTATTTTTCCTTTCCATATACGGAAATTTCTTCCTTGTTCTGAGCTGGAACAAAGTGTTTTAGATCGTTCTTGCAGTTGTATCCTATTTATGGAAGGGTCCATAGACAAAGCGATTCATCTTAGGTTTTAGTGTTATTAATTATGCTTTTATTCTAGTGTATAATTTCCTGATGGCAATTTAGTGTGTTTAGGAGACAGAAAGCACTAAAGCATTATGTCAAATATCAAGAAAATTAGGTAAATTGACTATGAGAGAAATTGAATGGAACTGAAAATCATGGGGGGATGATTTATCTCATTCATTTGGTAAAAATAAGTAATCTTAGTCAATGTCTCCTTTTTAGAAGGAATTGCATAGTGTTGAAAAATTTAGTCTATTAAATAGATGAATTCAAATTAGGATTTTCTGCAATACAGAAAAATCAATAATGAAATGCGACTGGAAGAAAAATCGATCTCACACGTGCGTAAAGCAAAATTAACATCTAAGGCCACAAGCCGTGCCCTGTCTAGTGAAACTAATTTATTTAGAAGTTCTAATCATCGGCGCTTTAAAAGTTTGCCGAGAGAAGGAAGTGTTAGAAAATTGGGCGTGAAAAAAGTGGAAAATGAAGTGAATACATATGCAATTTCAGAGCTAATAAATTGAAAATAACATTTTGATGACCACTATACGGACATCTTCATCGCAATAATTTTAATGGGGGTAGTTAAAAAGTTCTTATTCAACAGTTAGCTGAATATTTTTCGACTGTAAATTAAGGTATATACTGCACCTCTATCAATTTACATAATTGCCAATGTTATGAAAGTTTGAATTCAGAAGTTTTCGCCATATTTCTGAAATGGTTCTTTTTGCGGCGACCTTCATCCGCCTCTCAAGATCATGGGTGAGATGATTTAGGCTAAACTTAGAACCGGTTATTTAATTCTATTATCAGCAACTGTATCTATTTACGACCTGACTCTGTAGACATACACAATTTCCATAGAAAATGTTAAAATTTTAGAGCATTAAGCCTTTGTAACTGAAAAATGTAAACCAGTTAAAATATACTTGAATAAAAAAAGGAGTTGAAGCTCTTATGAATTCAATGACAACAAACAGAGTAATTTTCCCAAATAGTTTAAATATTGTATTTATTCATATTAATAAAAAATTGACAATTTTCAACTGTGGAAAGCAACTGAAATCGATTAATAAAAATGTCCAGGGATTGTAATGAGGAGGAAGTAAAAAAAGATGATGGAAGCAACACCAGGGTATCGAGGAGTTTTTTCCTCATTTGATGTTGCAATTCAAGTTGTACGTTATTAGCCAAATTGGTATAGCACATTCCACGCATTTACGATTTATCCCCTGGTGGATCGCAGTGAGTGTTAGTTGGTAGCTTTTTTAATAAAATAGGGTCGATCAACCTTTGTCGATTTTGGTTTTTTTATGTCCAGTGTTTGAGAGGAAAAATATTCTGAAATAAGAATTGGCTGCTTATGCTTTTATTAAATTTTATCTCATTTGTTTTCTGTAGATAATGCAATTCATGTTTCTCAAATAGACCCCGTAAAGTTAAAATGACAAGATTAACCAAGATCCATGGCAAGGACATGAGTTTAGGGATTGAACAGGTAAAAACGGCGTTTTTTTCATTCGTTCTGGTATTCAATCTTGAAAAAATTCTTTGTCATTTGATGGAAACTTCCAATCTTTAAAAAAGTGCGAAATTTACTATCCTTCTCTACAAAATGGAAAATCGCAATTTTTGAGTAAGCCATAACTTGAATAAATAACTCATCCCTTAATAAGATCTTTAATCAATATTAGTGCAAGCAGTACACAACATTCTCTTGGGGGGGGGGCGAAATGTGCGATAGACTTACCTCCACGTGGTGCACCCTGGGCAACGTATACTCATAAGGCATAAAGTCTATTATTCGGCAGGTGACTTCTGACTTCAAACAACCATGACCCCACTATATGTCATATTCCACCTCTTTCACAGTACTCACCTCACCTTTGTTCTATCTTTGTGTTTGTCCCTTTTACATTTTCGAAACACTCTTCTGTCCCCCCTCTCGATTTTTTTCACTTTGATGTTCCTTCCCCTCTGTGAGGCCTGAAGTCAACTAAGGAACTAATGATAACTATCAAAACGCCTGCCCTTTGATATAAATA
>UZAE01000144.1:0-33737 GCA_900617975.1 Rodentolepis nana | reverse complement strand
CAACCTCTGTTTAACCTAATCCCCCATCCTGATTATGAGTTGCTCCCTGTGTGTACACTTCGCGATCAGTATACGTACTGAATAAACGTACTCCGTGCTACGCCTGACTTTCGAGTTGGAAGAAACTGCTATAGAGCTTTCTGAGAATGGTCAAGGTTATTGAGGTAGCGAATCCGCTACACATCTTCATGAATGAAGATTTGATGTAAAAAAGTAAGAAATCAATCAACAAGCACTGAATAAACACGAAATAAGTTACTGATAAATTTAAATAATTAAACACGAAAGTGAGAAAATTGCAGAGAATCACGCACCATGTTGAAATATGCAAATCGCGTTAAGTTATTAATGTTAGGAAAGCTAGATTCTTTATATAATGACTATATTGTCTATTTCTAATGGGTCTATTGATTTAGACATCTTGCATTACTCTGTAGGCACAGATTGAACTTTATTCAATTTATTTATATCAAATGGCAGGCGTTTTGAGAGTTATCATTAGCACTTTAGTTGACTTCAGGCTTGACAGAGGGAAGGAACAACAAAGTGAAAAAATCGAGAGTGAGGGGGAGGGACAGAAGAGTGTTACACAGATGTAAAAGAGACAGACAGATACAAAGGCAGAAAAAGAGGTAAGGTGAAATGAGTACTGTGAAAGTGGCTAAGGTAGAAAAAAGGCGAGGTGAGTACTGTGGAAGTGGTGAAATATGACATACAGTGGGGTGATGGTAGTTTGAAGTCAGAGGTATATGACATACAGTGGGGTGATGGTAGTTTGAAGTGAGAAATGGGGTGTAGGACATATAGGGGGGTCATGGTAGTTTGAAGTGAGAAGACAACTGCCGGAGTAGTCGAATTTGACATACAGTGGGGTGATTGTAGTTTGAAGTCATGTCAAATGCCGGTTAATAGACTTTTTTGCCGTATGAGAATGTAGGACATACAGTGGGGTGATGGTAGTTTGAAGTGAGAAGACAACTGCCGGTTAATAGACTTTTTTGCCGTATGACTATACGTTGCCCAGGGTGCATCACGTCGAGGTAAGTCTCAAATGCTGGGTATCATTTTGTTGCATGTACAAATTTAAAATGAGTTTAATATAACTTCCGTCAATCTTGACTCGACAGGCACATGCATACATTAAGACTACTTAGCACTCCAGTAATTATAAATTAAAAGAAAGTGGATTAACTAAAGATTCGAAAGACTTTTAATTCGATTAATGGAGATTTTAAAATTAATGGGAAACAATTGAAATGACTGTAAGCTTAAGATTGTGCCATTTGAAAGCATTCTAAGTTTAAAAAAATCAATTTTAAAGCGCCTTAAATGTTACATTTGCCGTCTTCGAGATCCTGCCATGTCTTCAATGTTGGTTTAAGGAAATGTGGGGACCAATGTTTTCCTCAAGGTAGTATTCTTTTTAAAACTACTCTGTACATACGAACTGAACTTTCTACATAATTATTTAATTTATTCATATTTTTTAAATGTATAAATAAGTATTTATATTGCAAGCGATTTTTATAAATCCAGTTAATAGAGATTTGTTCAAATAATTATTTGCAACGACAGAATGGAAAAAAATTCAGAATTCTTTCCGTTAAGTGGTCACTCCATGAATGAAATTTTTATGTCTATTTTATGATTTAAATTAACGATACTTTAATTTTGAAAATGCATAACTTCGCAGAATTTTATATCCCACAAATAAAGTATTGTCATAACTTCATGAATTTTGGGTCAAATTTGAGGAGGTGGAAGGGGGGGGGGTGAGGGGAAATCCTATATTGCTTCTTCGTAAAACTATATTTGAAAAATTAGAACGTAAACTAATTCCCAAATTGTAGCAATAAAGCTTGTATATAAGGCAACATCCAGGCGTATTCAATACGGCATCGCGTTACAGATTTTAGCCGAAAGCAGGGCACATCTATTGGCGTAATCTCGTGTGTGTCAGAGGGGTAAATAAGATTGTTTACATTCGTGGTACCTTTCACTTTACAAGTAGAACAAATCAAGCCACCACTATGTTTGCCATAGAATTAACTATTGTAAGTGTCCTTTCTGCAAATATTTCACTTTATTAGTTAATCTTTCTTCTTCGGGTAGGTATTATATCCTTCCAAATTAGATTTACCTTTAGATCGTATCCCCTCTGCCAATACAAGAAAGAGAAGAGGTAAATTATTATATTTGCTCAAATGTTTAATTGCGCCATCTATCTTATTACCTCTATATTCATATAACAAACCTTAAAATGAAAATGCCTTAATATATAGCCCTACATAGTGACTTGTAGCTTTGTTGAACTCAAAAACTAAACGGATATTCTATTTGAAAGGATGAAGTTCCAGCTTGTAGATGGATGAGCCAACTGCCAGAAAAAACCGCAAACATGTCTCTATGTCAAATTGCAATTCCTGGTAAGTAGGAGCGATAAAATACCCAGTTATACTCGAATGAATGAACTATCATTGAGTTTATCGATAATTTCCTATGTGATATGGCTTAACTATGCTATTGATAGAAACCATATGTAGTGCTAAAATTCACTGAGTACATAGGTTAGCCTAGTCTTAAACCCCTAACTGCTTAATTGGCGATATTTCAAAGTGGTTCCTTGAAGCCCATTGTAGAAGTCATCCTTTTAAAGAGAACTCATTAATTTGTTTGATTTCATCATATTTTAACAGTGGATAGTAGCCTGATAAAATGAAAGCAAAGAAACTGAAGAAAAAAATCAATGCACGAAAAAATATTCTAATTAAATAAGTTTCGAATTATCGTAAATGAGGAGTAAAGAAACCTATTGTATAAACGAAAATTGTTAAGTGCTCTTTTTGATCGATAACAGAGTTGAATAGTTTATGAATATTCACTCGGTGTTTCTCAAACACCTTGCCACTTCATTTCAAAATCGATGGTGTTAAGTTTAGCATGACGACATTCGTCCTTCATGAAAACCGCACTAACAAATGTCTCCATTGAGGTAGTCAGGACTACATACTCTATTGCGCATTTCCTTGATTTTGGGATTGCGTTTTCAAGAACCAACCATTAAAAAAGGTTTTATTGTGAACAGAGGCCAATTTTGTTAGATTATTTCTTTCACTTATCCAAATTCCCATTCTATACTTATCATTATAAAATAATTGTTTCAATTATGGCATTTTTAATAAATTAAAAAAATCTGAAATATTGTTTACTGATAAAGGTACTCACAATTCTGGCACATACAGTATCACAGAATCATCTGCGATTTCACCAGATATGAATTTGGAAATCTTGGCCACTGTGTTTAGTATCTTCTTCAACATTAAATTCGACAAATGGACTGTTACTCAAAGGACTAATCTGACTACCCAACTTCAATCCGGTATTCGCTATTTCGATTTCAGAGTTGCCTTTAAACGAGAAGGATGCAAGGGAATTCAGTCGAATGCGTCTATGGAAATCTATCCTTGTTTCTATATTGTTCATGGGCAATATGCGAATAGAGTCGACGTGGAATTGGAGGAAATAAAGAGTTACCTTCTTGATCACCCCAAAGAAGTTGTTATTATCGATTTCCAGCATTTCTACAAGTTTGACACTGCTGCCAATGCCGTATTCGTGGAAATGGTGGAGAAGGTACAAATCAATTGCTAACCAATCCAGATGTAGATATTTGGTGATACGTTGGAGCCTTACAGGTCCAAAATTCCATCGTTGACTGAACTGTGGTCACGTAAGAAGCAGATTATTGTAATAGGACATAAGAAAACTCTACCCACGGAAGAGGAAGGAGTATCCTTAATTTGGCCAAGGAGTAAAATCGCACAACCGTGGCCGAATATAAGGAACCCGAAAAGCCTAAAGAAATACTTGGGGAAATTCCATGAGTAAGTTATTACGCCCACTTCAAGTCAGCGAATTTAAAAAGATGGTGGGTCATTTCCTATTAAATAGCAACCATTACTTAAGTGTGTTGAACATGATTCAAAATGGCTCATCCTTTAAGATCGCCAAAGTGTAAAGCCAAGTGTTAGTGCAGTTGTACGAGATTAAATTGACGTTATTACTCTAATCTCTTCATGGCACAGTGAATCATAAGCCTAATCTCAATAAAAATCTTACAAATAACTTAAGAAATAAATAAAACAAGAGCCATTAAAAGTTCGCTTCATTCAGTCAATTTATTGTAATTTCACTTTTGCGTACATATTTTGGACCCATCAACTGCTCGCTTTCAAACAGATCCACCTTTGCCCTTTCCTTTCTCTAGTTCAACAGAAGTCTCGTACTTCTAATTTGTGAAAGCTTATTACGTATTTATTGACCCTTAACTTAATTATCTCCTTTATCTGAGATATCTCAGTGGGAAAGGGAAAGACATTTTGTTTAGAACTATTGCAATTGTGGCGCTTTTCAAATACAACGCATAAGATGGTTTTACCAACTTAGATAAACACTGTTAGAAAGTGCGTGATAAAGCAAGTAATATTGGTTTTTTTCTTAATTGAACTTTCTGCCAATGATACGTTATTCATTAAGAGAAAATTTAGTGAAACTTTTAAGTCTTTTCATATTTCAGAATCAGGATGAGCAAAACAGATTCAGACAGCTTTTTCGTATTTCAAGGAATACTATCACCAAATATGGAGTTCATCATGTCTCATCCATTTTCGAGTGTGGAAAAGTTAGCCAAGAAGGCAAATGTGGAGGTTGAAAAGTGGCTTGATGACTTGGAGTACCTTCGGGGAATTGTCATTACTGATTTCTCCATTTTGGGCTTCCCCAATTTCGCCCGAAGTGTCTTTTCTATGAACTGGTAGAACGCTTGCAGGTATTTATAAGAATCAATACTTTTTATTACTCAACAAGGCAAAAATAAAATAAAAATTGTTTGAAAAAATCTTTGCAAACTGACTTGTTCTTAAATGTGGGTGAGGCCATATCGTTACAACTGCCTAAAATCATGTCTGCTCTACTCATTACATAATTGATGAATTCGAAGTGTTGCCTTCTCCTAGACACCATTTAGTAATATCCCAACGTGTTCATTGCAACTTAGGAATTGCGAAAGCAGATTGACCTCTTTATCTTATTTGTTTGTTGGCGCTAAATGAGTAAATTGGGTGACGTAATATTGATTTTTTGCAAATCAAAATACTTCCCAGCTCAAACTTGTCATAAAAACTAAAATATAATAATAGAAACAACTTGACGATTCGATCTAAATGATTTGCAATATTAAATGGAGAGTGTAATCCTAAATGAAACCATCAAAATTCTCTAACACCTTTTCACACTACTTAAAATTGCAAGTAGCATATATCTTGCGTGGTCTCACATAAAAAACCCCTATGTATTGCAATAGTATTAACAGATTTATATTTCGAAGTCGAAATTTGAATGGTGGGCAGGAAATTTTGACTTCATGAGGAAGGATCGAATCGATATGAGCTTGAAGAGGCAAGAAATAGCGTTTTTAAGTCCCTGCCATAGAGCACCGTCAGTGGTAAGAAAATTTATCTGTGGAGGGGATGACATTGTAGAATACACCTTATGAGAAACCCAAACTTATTGCCCATGCTTTTGATAAGATTTAATCGTAGTGCGTAATCGATTCATGCCAAAGCCGAATCACTTATTACAAATTATCAATCTAAAATCTTTTCAAAAACACAGAAAAAGGCGCTAAACGACTCTGTTTCAAGATGGATTTCACAAATATCTAAATCATTCCCGTAAATTTTCGTTTACTATCCTGTTATAAATTAACTTACTGATAAGTTAACCGAAGTTTACTTACCTTTCAGTATAACAGGTAGAAATCAGAAAACCATACACCGATGAACCAACTAAGGCTCCCAAAGTCCAACCATCCGAATAATCGACCAAAAATTAGTATTATTAATTGGAACTTTCTGTTTGACCGCCCTGGGCGGCTTGTCGGAAAACCACGGTAATATTCAACGAAAATACTTGGCGCATTTATTTGGCTTTAGTGGAATGAAACAACCGTTGGACAGGTGCAAGCAAATTTGATATTCAATTTATCTCAAAACTAGAAAATAATCTAAATCAACACCCTTGACATGTGCTTGGCTTACAAATTTCTGAAGTGAAATTAAATGTAAGAAAGAAATAACAAATTAAATATTGAAAACATAAACCTTATTTGCTGTGGAGACAACGAGATTCGTTGTTTTTATTTGTGGAAATTTGGTCAATTTTATTGAACAGCATCATCTGCATTTTCTTGTTTTAAAATGCAGTTAAATTCTAAATTACTAAATTATCTTGTCTTATCTAAGCGATCAGTTCCTTTCTTTGCCTAGAGAGTAGTGCATTTTTGAATCGTCACAACAGAAATGAAATGAGATCTTTAACAAGATTGAATCAGACTAATTAGACAAAAAAACGTTAAACGCTAATTTCGAATGTTTTGTTTCCAACAATAGGGCAGATAAATAAATAATAAATAAAAATTCGAATAAATAGGTGGTTGGTAATGCATTCAATGTATAGAATTTGCAACCCTGAGATCAAAACACCTCTAGTTGAAGAGAAGGAAGTTTTGAAATGTCAGAACCACCCATTTCATTTTAATTAATTGATCAACAAAACCAAAAAAATCATCTCTACATACAATTGGCATTTAGGTCTAGAGTTTGGGCATGAAGTATTTAAAATACACTCAACTAGTATGAAGAGAACATCAAAAACTGTCATTTTGTAATGTGGGTTACTATTACTATTGCATATTATAAATGTAGCAAAAAATTCGAACAACCATATAATTGAAACATTATTTTAATGCATGTATTCAAAATTAAGATGCCGAAAAATTGCATTGTTAGTCGTATAAGTCATCGAGAATTAACTTCTTTTCTAGATCAGTGGGATTTGACCATAACTTCACTTCCTATTTCTTTTTGAATCGAGTAGCACAAAAGAAGTGTTATTGTAAGGAATATAAGGCACATCTATCACCTTGAAAGCTAAATTAACTTCGGTGAGGCCTTACTACGCGGGTTTCTCCATGAATCCGATGATTGAGCACTTTTAAACTTTGTATCTACAGCAGTTTAGACCTAAAATTTATTTTTTTTCTGTTGAGTTTAGACAAATCTGTGAAGTGCAAAATGCTACTAAGGTCAATCAGAGGTAACTCAATTGCACAATTGCTTCCGTACTAGTCAATCTTTGCCATTTAACCGAATAATTTTTGCATCTGAAGGTGAGGCAAATGTAATTGTTGTTCCTCATGGTGAAATAAGCCGTTCCGAATCCCTTCTGCCCTGTTTTCCCACTAATATTGTTGGATTGCCTATTAAAATGGTATCTGGTTTGTGGACGCCATAAGTTACACTGTGGAGGCAACAAATAGCTCTAAATGACTCTTCTGGAGGCTGCATAAATTTGTTAGTAGCTAATTAGAACTTCTAGTGGGTCTGTGGTCATAATGCTGTGTGTGGTAGGCACTACAACTGAACCAATCTACAACTTCTTCCATATTTCTCACTAATTAGTTCGCATGGCAACCATGTCACTGTAAGTGAACTCTACTCTTGAAACCGTGGCAAGAACATGCAGACTGCTTGAGATCATATGTGTATATTTCTGCGGTTCAGTGAACTTGGTAGACTTGTTCAGCGGCAGAAAGGTGGATCATCAAAATAATGTAAAGGCCAAATAACCACTATAGCAGTTGACGTCAACGATAATAATACCAATTTACCACATTACTGAGAGCAATAGGAATTGAAATGAGAAAGAAATCAAAGAAAAATTGCAAGATTTTCCCTTTCAAACACTTATAAATAGTGGCTGTCATAAAGATTTTACAGAAACTAAGTGATACAATTAAAAAATCTTGATATTTTAATGACGAACACTACATATTCAACAGAGTAGAATTTTTGGCATGAAGCGGTTTTTTGCTTATTTCATTTGAAAGTTTTCACTAAATTTAATGACAAAAATTTTCAAATAATAGGACTCATAGGTTGTCCTTTTTAATATTTTCAGATAACTAACTTCAATATTAAAATTCCACAAAATTATACCAAATGAGATTTCCAAAATGGAATCTACAGCCCAAATATCTTTGTGAATAATTATTAATAGCAGTTGAAGTTCAAAAAACAATAAATCTTTACAATTGTTGCTATATGCGAGTGAAGATATGAATTTCATGCTTCAATAATCTCCGTTTGACGTGTCTCCTTTTTGTCCTTAATAATTTACTTAGCTGACGCCTTACTCATATTGGCTGTTTGACCATATTTAAAGTGGCATATAATTTACACACATGTTTAACCTAATTGTGAATCAAGATGACAACCAACGTATTACCAAAGCCAATGATAAATCACAAGTTGTACAAACAACTTGTAGTGAACATCGGCTTAATAACCTTTGTAAGCACTTGTTATCTTTTACTCTAATAATTTCCCTATTTTAGTTTACCGGCCTCTTTATGATTGTGTACTTTTCCTTCAGACGAAATACTTCTGAAATGGCTGATAAATTACAACAATTTTGTTATTTTATAATTGCTTATGGTATTTTTGGAATAATCATGGCTTTGGTTGGATTTTACGCCTTCACCTTATCAAATATCCATGTCATAGGCATTGTAATTACCTCCATTTCTCTTACTTTTTCCTTCTAGTACCTAGGTTTGATTATCGGTACACTGCTTGGGCAAATTATGCTTGGAATCACGGTAATAATCCTTCTCGAGGATTTTCTAGTTGGTGTCGCATTTATTCTTCTTGGAGTCTTCGGTTTACCTGCGATTTCCAAATCGATGAACATTTTTAAGCCGGAGGAGGATGAGGAAGAAGTTTGAAGAAAATTGATTTTAATTATATGTAAATCCACATCAGTAAAATCTGACTAAATGCTGGTGACGGCCTATCAATGAAATTTTACGAAAATTGTTAATTTGAAGCTTTTAAATTTCAATTTTATGAGAAAAATGGTTTTACTTGGTTCAATTTTGTAGATGAATAAATTTGACGATTAATCTCTGTTCTTAAATTTCGACTGATTGTGTGAATTTCAAATTCACTTCGATAAAATTGCCAAGTTATGGCATAGTTTCTAAGTCTAGCATTCAAAAGCAAATATTGCAGAAAAAGCAATACGACAAAGGAATGGTAAAATAAATGCCTTTTTAAACACACATTTATCAAGATCCTCAATCCTTTGAAATATTTCAAATCTTGGTAAATCAAACTAACTGGAATTGATCAACCATTTACGTGAACTGTTATGTATGATACTGTTTAATTTAAGCTGATACGCTGAAAATGATAAATTGAATGTGACCTGGGCAATAAACGATTGATTACGAGCAGAAATGACAGTGGACTAATAAAATAAATAAATAAATGACTATATATATACATTTCGAGGGCATTGTTTTCTGAATTGGCAGTTGAGAAATTATAAGTGCCAAAATATACAGAATTAATAAAAATGCGATTGAAAGGCACTACTAAAGAGGTGTTTAAAATACATAAAAAGAGAATTTGGAACCCAAAGATCAAAGTGCTGTCTCGTGGAAGAGAAGCACGTTTCGAGGTGTCAGAAACAAAGTTACAGTTTAATTAATTGGTCAGCAAAACCAAAATAACTATAAAGGCAAATAGCGATCATTTTCTAGAGTTTGAGCATGACCCCTTCATAATATGCTCAAAATTGAAAAAGTGGACTTCAATATTAACTAGCAATCAGTAATGTGGGTCACTATTATTATCCCAGAGTAGTTCACGAACTTTTCCCAACTTTGGAAAATAACAGACACTGGTAGAGAGGACAAGGCAAATATATCAAAGAATCTTCATTTAATCTTTGGAATTGGTTTGCACAAGTTCGTTAAATGAACAGAATTCAAAAATTCATTTTTCACAATCTGAATGTTTTGGAAGTGTTTGCTCGTGGTTTTCAGGACTTATCAACAAATGCTGTTTAGCTCATCTATCTTTTACTTGAGTTGCACGATCTCAACGTTCTTTATCTATTGCACTTTGAGTAATTTCACTGCCATTAGCGGAAGCTTAGAAGTGGCTAAATTCCATAAAGAAACCAATAAGTGCCAGGTTTGAGATTCTCAAATTGAGAGCAGTATATAGGCTAATTTTATCTCCAATGTATTCAACTAGACTATTTTGTCCTTCATTTACCCACATATTATCATTCAACTAATGTTATGAAATAAGGGGTGTGCGTTGGACTTTTCTCCTCGTGGTACACCCTGGGCAACGTATACTCATATGGCAGTTAATTTCTGACTTCTAAATACCATGACACAACTGCATGTCATATTCGACCACTTTCATGATACTCATCTTACCTTTTCTTGTTTGTCTGCTTGTCTGTCTCTTTTATATCTGTGAATCGCTCTTCTGTTCCCCATCCTTCGACTTTAACTTAGCATGATGTTCCTACCCTCTATAAAGACCGAAGTGAGCTAAAAGGCCAATAATGCCTAGCATAGAGCCTGTCATTTGATATAAATAAATGTTATGAAATAAATCTACCCACCATAAGAATGGTTAAAGAGACTCAGTCTACAATTTATCCTGTTTGGAATACAAAAAAGAAATTCTCAAGAAATTGCCTGATTTTGGATAATTTTTAGGTAAAAATAAAATGAAATTCTTAAGACAAGAGTTGAGGGTATTCTCCTCTCCCATTTCCCTATTTTTTCTAAAAATGATAACAAAATAGTGAAGGGTCAATAGTTCACTAGAGGGAGGAAAAATGTTTCTTGAAAGTAATTGTTTTCTAGGGTTATGTTTACTTACTAGTTTAGTTGCTAGGGAAAATATGCAAATGCACCATAAATACAGCCCCAGGTAGAACTTAATGAGCTTCTAAAAGTGCATGGAAATGTGATCCATGGAAAAGAACATATTTATTCATTCCGTTGGCATCACAGATTCACAACTTTCCAGTTTGCGGATTTTCAAAAAGTTTCCTTGATAGACTCGCGACTATGAGACATGAGCAGTGGAAGGCCGTAAGCTTCTGATGTCTAAGGATCAGAGATTTGGCGGATCTAAGGCGGATATTATAAATGTATCTGCAACTTTAAGCAAGTAATTTATTGATAAATTCCTTTTAATGCGTGCATTAAAGTTTTAGATGACGAAATTTAAGTAATTTTGAGCATATAAATCAGAAATTATTGGCTATCTAAAAGTTAGCTCGTTATCTTTTTCCGGGGGGGGGGGGAAGTGGGATTTAGCCATAATTTCGAGTAATTTTGCTTCCTATTTTTTAATACAAAAGGATTGTTTTGTAAAGTATATAGAACATTCCTATCTTTTTTGTCAAATGGGGTCTGACTGCTAGATTTTCTCCATGAACCCGACAAAGGAGCACTTCCACACTTAGTATCTACAGCAGTGTAGGCCTAAAATTTGTTTATTTCCTTTTGAGTTCAGACAAATCTGTGAAGCGCAAAATCCTACCAAGGTCAATCAAAGGAAAATCAAGTGCACAAGTGCTTCCGTGCTAGTCAATCATTGTTATCTAAGTGAATATTTTTTTTCACCTGAAGGTAAGGAAATGCAATTGTTGTTGCTCATTGTGAAATAAGACGTTCCAAATCCCTTTTGTTCTGTTTTACCCTCGTCATTGATGGGTTTTGTTTAGATTTAGCTAACTTTATTTGAGTACCTCCCGCTTAATAACAATCTTCCATAATATCGTTTCAATTTATTCAAAGCACTCCTGAAAATGCATTCATTCCATCATCCATTTGGCGTAGATATTTGTTTTCTATTTAAACACTCCCATAAACTATTTTTATCTATACATTTAGACAAATTATTTTCGAGATCTTCTAAACCGTCTAAAGCCGATGTTTGATCTGGGTCTCAAGTGTTTTGGAACTCCAAGACCGCAAAAGGCCACTTGTATTCAGATGAAACCCGTTTGGATTAGATCTTGGTTTAAATTTTGGAGCGAGGCACACTCTGATTTGACGCCAACGTGACGTGGAAAACAAATTTGGCCTCAAAACTAGATTCCAAACCAAAGTTTCAGTAATAGCGCTTGAATCCCATGACAACAGAATGTATTACCAAATTGTGGAATATATATCAACAGCATAATTAAAGACTTTCGAAAAGAATTGCAGGTTTTATTAATAATTATTAATGACTTGATAAATTAATTGGAAATGTGGAAGTACTTGTGAAGACAGAATTTAGCTAATTTCATACCCAGAAATTCTAGACTTGCAGATAATTTGAAATGATAATATTTCAAACTTGCTGTTCTCAATCAACTTTAAGTTTGGACAATTTCAGTGTGTGAGGTCGGTTACCTTTGCACTAATTGTGACTTTATGTAATTATTCCGCCTTCTTTACAGAATTTGTAGTCAAATGTTGTGTGAAATGGGTTGATTTTTTTTAAATCTGATTTAAAGATGACTACATTTGACGTTTTATTCCATTTTGACGACCTCAACAATTGTAAGCAAAAGACGTGAATGTCAGAATAGAAGAAATGATAATGATTCAGCAAAAAAGGATATGAAATACGATTGTTCTATCGAATGTTAAAATATTTAAGCAAAATATGACAATTGGTTCACTGGACCACCTCGTCTGTTTCTCATTACCACTCCTTTCGCGTCCACTGTATTAATTTGCTGAGAGGGCATCGTCTATTTCAAAACTATTACACTAACAACTTGAAACATATTCCATTCACTGATGTCGGCTCTGTGAAATGGTGTCAAGCCTATATTATTGTTTAATAAGAATCTTTTTCGTGTACATTCCACTATTCAGAAGTTAAAATCAATTGCTTATTTAATTCACCTCAGCATACTTCTGCTTGGAATCACACTTAGATGATAATGCAATGTGAAAACTTTTTCCCGACGGGCAGTTCATTCACGAAATAATATTCCGAGGTAAGCAGCACAAACTGTGGAGAAAATAAATCATCAAGAACGAGGCTACGAATACAATTTTGTATTCCATTGATAAGTTTCAACGCTGTGGAGGGATCTTATCATAATACTCCTGACAAACCCTTTTTTCATTGGTAGTTTGAGACAACGCTCCAGTTTCAGAACTCATCTATTCCAATTGTTATGATATAATATGAATTAACATATTTTTTTGTGATGACGAACATTACATTATCCGGAGACAAGCGATCCATCTCTACCTCCTCAATGGTATTTTACTAATAGATATCTTAGATTGAGCTAAAAACTGTTACAATAAACAGCTTTTATCGGGTTTTTTAGAAAGAGGATAAGGAATATCAATTAAATATTGACAAGTTCTCATGCAATGAGAGGGTGTGCCAGTAAAGTGAAGCCACATGACAATAAACTGTAAAAAAGAAAGTATTCTCATTTAGCTCTTTGGGAAATAAGATGTTAATTCAATAGAAACTTTGCTACATTCTACAAATTGCACAGTTTTATATCACAAAAGTATTTAGAATTGATTTTATTCAATATTAAATCATTTCACTTATGTGTTTGTGGAGCCATAACAACTCTGTCACTTTACGAAGTCGTATTAAATTTAACAAATCAATGCATTCCAAGTAAGTTGAACAAGGAGACCGAGATGTCGTCTTTAACCTGCTTGTTGGCAATGTCTTGAGTTCCGTCCGCAGTTGTTTATTTCGTTTACAGCTATTTGAACTTCTAAGAGGAGTTGTGTAGCTTAGATTCTTTGTATAACATGAACTACAATTTAAGATTGCAGGTTTGCTTGGGCCATAAATTATACCAGTTTTACCTACCCTACTGTGGGGGCAACTAGTTGCACTAGATGACTCTTCTAGAGGGTGCTTATATTTGCCAGTAGCTAATTATAATTAATAGTGAATCTATATGTATTATCTATTACAACTGGACCATTCCAGCACCCTTCTTGAAAATTTTCAAGTAAGAAGTCCGCACAGAAACCATGTCACCGTGAGTGAACTGTAAGCAGAAGCTGTGCCAAGCACGTGTAGACGGCTTGAGAACACATGAGCATTTTGCTGCGGTTCACTGAACTTGTATGAACTGTTTAGCGGTTGATGGCAAAAATAAAAATACCAATTTTCTGTTAGTGATAGAAATTATAGACCAGCCTTTTAGTATTTTCAGATATCTTACTCTACTCCACAAATTCCATCCAATTACAAACAGAATCTAGAACACTAAATATCTCAATGCAAATGAATCATCATAATAAAGTAGACGTATAATGACCACAAACTCAGTAGATGTCAACAATAAAATACCAATTTTCTTCATTATTAAGAATTGAAGAAATATAAATAAGGAGGAGATCAAAGAAAAATCGCCCTATTTCCCTTTTGAAACCATCATAAGAAAGCAAATAGTAACTGAAATTAACTTTAACAGATATTAAATGATGAAATTGCAAGCTCTTCCTATTTCGATTGAGAAAATTGATTTTGTGATATGGAATGAGCTTTTGTCAATTTCTGTATGAAGTATTTACTTAATTAAGTGAAAAATCTAAAATTGATGGGTCTTAGAGGCTATATTTTTTAATATTTTCAGATAATCTTTTTCACTTTGCATATTCCACTTTATTGTGTCAATTGTTTTTGTTGAAAGAATTCAAGAACCCAAATTATCCCAATAAAATATTTTAAATAGAGCCTCAAGTGCTTACATTAATACTTATCTACTAGTGCAGTTAAACTAGACTGGGGACTCGCATTTCTTGGTCCACAATCTTTATTTTTTTTGTAAAGCAGACATTTTCTTCACTTCGTCAATTTCACAAAATTATGTCAAATGAGTTCGTTAGATGTACTCTAAATAAAATTATACTTCATCGAATTATTGCAGATAGCCGCTAGAATTCGAAATCAACACTATTTTCTTAGTGTGTTAACTTAGGCTGTATTGGTGACTTATTCAGATTGGCTAATTGACCTTAGGATAGCATATTTATACCAAAATACCAACACAACTTGCGTCTGATTTAAATTTGCATCAAAATGACAGCCAAGGTATTAGCGACGCCATTGATTAATCACAAGTCATTCAACCAACTCGGAATGTATATCGATTTTATTACCTTCGTAAGTAATTGTGTATTTTAAGGCTAATGATTCCTTTATTTTAGTTTTCCGGACTCTTTATAATTGTCTACTTCTCTATTAACCTTGCTGACCATAAAATGGCTGATAAATCAAAAACATTTGTTTACTTTATAATTCCTTATGGGATTCTCGAGTTAATCATGACTTTAGTCGGTTTCTACGACTTCTCGATGTCAAACAATGCTGTCATTGGCATTGTAAGTACTTCAAATTCTTCTACTCATGTCTTGTAGTACCTAGCCTTTCTTGTTGTTGTACTGCTTGGACAGATTGCACTTGGAGTCCTGGTAGTAATTCTACTCGATGATGCAGTGTGTGGTACAGTATTTATCGTTTTTGGTGTTCTCGGTTTGCTGGCGATTCTCAAGTCGGTGAGTCTTTCAAAATCAGTTGAGGTTAAGGAATTGGGTTGAAGAAAATCGCCTTTCATTATTTTTGAATCGATGTGAATATGTTAATACACTCTTACTAAATACTCCTGACTGATAATTCATGTTGAAAGTGGGCCGAAATTTATCGATTATTGTTAAATTTTTCGAAATACTAGACTATTATTTCAAAACTATTTAATCTATTTAAAAATTCGTGGATATATTCTATTCAAGTATGCAATTAAACACCATATTTATTTCTTTACACTAATTGTATGGAATCACATGAAATCAAACAAAAGTTATTCAAGTTTATTCATTAACTTGAAGCGTGTTTCCACATTTTTAAGGGATTTATTTAGGAATTTCTAAGCAGCAAAGCGATAAAAGAGCGTTTTTTTACACTAGCACTATATTTTAATAAATGCTTGGTAAAAAAGTATAAAATAAAAACGTACAATGTGAATTTTTTCCCATTGTGGGAGGTCAATCTGTCTATGAATGCTTAATTTTGTTCAATTAAACAGTTAATTATAATGCAAAGTAATCTAATTTGTAAATTTTGACTGAATACCTGCGTTCCAAATGCACTTTGATAAATTTCCAAGTTCGCAAGCAATTATATCAGATCTTGCATGCCAGACATAAGGAAAGCAAATATGGTTTGTGCGATAGACTTATCTCCACGCGGTGCACCCTGGGCAACGTATACTCATACAGCAAGAAAGTCTATTAACCGGTAGTTGACTTCTAACTACAAACTACCCCCACCCCACTGTGTGTCATATTTGAATGCTTCTACATTCTCACCTCACCTTTTTCTACCTTAGTGCCTGTCTCTTTTACATCTTTAAAACACTCTTCTGTACCTCCCTCCTCTAGACTTTTCGTGACTTTGATGCTCCTTCCCTCTGAGAAGCCCGAAGTCAACTTAAGGGGCTAATGATAACTATCAAAACGCCTGCCATTTGGTACAAATAAGGAAGCAAATATTTTAGAAATGACAATTCGATGAAGGGATTCTTGTGCACCTTCTGCTAAACGTCCTTGTCAAATTATTCAATCAGTTGATGTATATATATATATATATATATATATATTTGAAAAACTGGACAGTGTAGCGTATTGCTACACTTGTAAATCCTGACTGATTCAGAAATCTCTGTGGCTGATTCTCCTACATCAAGCTAGACTCTCAGAACCAGCTAAGCTATAGCCCAGTTATAGAGGAAACAGACCTATAGCACGGAACACGTTTATGCAGTCAGTATATTGTGGATAAAGCTTAATCATGATAAGCATGGGGGGGGGATTAGGCTTAACAAACAGAGGCTACTGATTGGCCACTGTTTGTACGGTCGCTGCACACAGAGTTGGGCGGCCGCACCTCCGAATCCTGAAGTGCAGGCATGCGATGACGTGTCCCACAACAGTCATTACTCGAAAATTCAATAATTCATAAAGCTAAAACTGATTTATAATTACCAATAACATGGAATAAGAAAGACATAACTCTAAGTCTGACATGCTAAAACTAGCAAACGTGTCAAAGTTTGTCAATCTAACATATTGAAAGCAAATATTTTCAAAGGCGTGTTGAGTGTTATGAATAAATTCATTTCAAGTAAGCTGTGTTAGAGGACTGTGATTTCACATCTGAACTGAATGGCGGCAATTTTCGTTAGCCTTGTAATGAAACCGAAATTGTGTTTATTTTGTCTTTAGCTATAAGTACGCTTTGGGAGAATGAAATGGTCTAGCATTTTTGCTTAATATCCACTAATATTGTAAGACAATTTTAGCGAGCACTATACTGTCTATTCAAATGGTGCTAGGTTTGTGTGCGGCAAATTACACAAGAGGAGGGAACAAACTGTACTTACTCTTCTAGATGCTGCGCATATTTGCCTGTTGCCGATTAGACTTTCTAGTGGATCTATGATCTTAGTGCTTTATGTGGTACCCACTCCAACTGGACCAATCCACCACTTCTTCAATATTTCTCACTAATTAGTTCTCATAGCAACCATGTTACCTTGAGTGAACTTTACGCTTGAAGCACGTGCAGACCACTTGCGATCACATGAGCATATTGTTCCAGTTGATGTCAAGACTTTATTTATCTCTTTCAAATGGCGGGCGTTTTGATAGTTATCATCAGTCCTTGAACTGGCTTCGGGCTTCACAGAGAGGGGGGGGGGATAGCGAAGTCACTTAAAGTCGAGAGGGGAACAGACAAAAGGGATAGAAAAAAGCAAGATGAATACTGCGAAAGTGGTGGAATATGGTATACTGTGGGGTCATAGTAATTTGAAGTGAGAAGTCAACTGATGGTTTATTGACATTTTTACCGTATGAATATTCACTGCCTAGGGATAACCAGGTGCAGGTAAGCCTATCGCACACCGCAGTTGATGTCAATAATAGAATGATCAATATTCTGTAAGTGCTTGGACTAATGGATTAGTTTTTAAATATTTTCCTTTACTTACTTCAATCCAAAAATAACACAAAATTATGTTAAATGTGTTTACTAAATGGACTCAAGAAAAAATATCTCAGTGAATTACTAGACCATCAAAAAATCAATACACCCTTATTACTTTTGCCAAATACGATTGAAGATGTGTGTTCCATGCTCCAATAATTTACATTGGAAACCAACCCTCATATTCATAATAAGGTATTTAACTGGTGACTAAATTAGATTGGCTAATTACTCACAAGAAAGCATATTTACACTGGCCTGCCAACTATACAAACGTCTAATCTAACTGAATCAAGATGTCAACCTCTTCAATGACAAAGCCAATGATAAATCGCAAGTTGTTCAAACAAATCGTGGTGAATCTCGGTTTGATAACCTTTGTAAGAAGTTTTCATTTCTTACTCGAATAATTTCTTTACTTTAGTTCACTGGCGTCTTTATGATTATGTACTTCTCCTTCAGGTTTAAAAACCATGATATCGCTGATAACTTGCAAATATTTTATTATTTTATAATTGCTTATGGCGGTTTTGGAATGATCATTGCTTTGGTCGGATTTTACGCCTTCACCCTGTCAAATATTGATGCCATAGGCATTGTAAGTACCTCCAATTCTCTTGCTCATTCCTTCTAGTACCTCGGTTTGCTTGTCACTGTACTGCTAGGGCAGATTGTGCTTGGAATCACGATAATAATCTTCATCGAGGACGTGCTAGTTGGCATTGGATTTATCGTTCTTGGAGCCTTCGGTTTTCCTGCGATTTCCAAGTCGATGCTCATTTTTAAGCAAGAAGAGCTAAAGGAAGAGGAAGAGGAGGAGGAATCGGATGGAGAAAAATAGACTTTCATTAATGTCAGATTGATATAAATTTTGCAATAAAATGTGTTCAATTGCTGGTGACTGACAATTTTTGATGACAGTTGGGAGAAATTTCTCCATTTACTTGTTCATTATTTTAACACGTTTCATTCAATTTCATAAATATGTGGTTAAATTATGATCTAATGTGCTAGTACACACTATATTTATTTCTTAACGTTAATACCAATTATTTAGAATAATTTAGAATCAAAGTAATTTACATAAATGAAATAGCATTTTTTCAATGTATGCCCGGTTTTTTGGGGCCTTTCCAAATTGAAGTGTAATAAACACTATCTTTTAGCTTAAATGCCATAAGCAGATTTTTATTTTATATAATAGCATTAATTGTGTATTCCAGGTGTGAAACCTTTTCATTTTGTGTTTGTAATCCATATGTGAGCGCTAAATTTGTCTCCACTTATTATAATTTATTATTTAGGTTTAATCTATTTTTTTAAGTTTAGATGGAACCTCTTGCTTGCAAATGCACTTCGAGGAAAAAAGGTTTGTTAGGTTCGCATGCAACCTTGCCAAAGTTGGCCAATCTAACAAACTGTAAGCAAATGCTTTAGAAATGAAAATGCCATGAAGGGACAAAAAAATGAATGCTTTCTGAAGCACGTTCTTGTCAGTGTCATAGTCAGTTTAATTCTTTCAAATCTTGAGAAGTGAAACCATCTGCAAAGGTCAACTATTCACATGAACTGTTGTGTATTGTGCTGCTTAATTTGAGTGCAAAGGCTTCATATAACAACTAGAATGTAACATGGTGAACGAAAGTTTGATTATGAACAGATCTGCCAGTGTACTATTGATATAATATCACTAATCTTTAATGTGAAAAATATGCTGCGCGTCACTTGAGCATTTTAATTTTGAAATCAATGTATAAAATCAATGGTATTTACTTAATTTCAAGGATAAAAGGGGCATATAATTACTAATTACCTTGAAATAGGAAAAGCATTATATCATATGCGATGTTGTGACCAGTGTAAAACTCACAACACTCTCTCTCTTCCATTTAACATCCACATCTTTGGCATGATTCTAAGTGCCACAAATTTAGAAAGATATTTATTCTGTTAGGAATTTCCTTTTATCTGAGGTGAATTAGCTCAGCCTTCGATAGGTTTCTTCAAACTCTCATTTCAGGCTCCAAGCATATGTGTAATGATAATTAAACACAGTTGCACAAAAACGACCAATTGCTTTCTATTTACTTTAAGGTGTGGAGAAAACCACTGGTCACTTAGTTCCATTGACTAAATGTCTATCGTTTCCCTATCTTCCAGATAGCAATAACTACATCATTTCTCATGTCGACTCTTCTCTCTCTCTCTTTCGTTTAAGAAACTTAATTTTATTGACATAGTTTTAAAGCGTACTGCTTTCTCTCTGTTCTCCTTCAACGCACTTAGTTTTACTCAAAATTGACAGAAGCCCGTCTTATTTTGTCCTCTGTGTGCATGAATGATCCAAAGAATAATTCGATATTTATAACAATTGGAATAACCTATTGTTGACCAAAAATTCGCCGTATTTTAATGATAATGATAGAATTGTATGAGGCTTCAATCTCACTTTTGCAATAACCGAGCAACATAGACCACAACAAATAGCTTTATTAACTTATAATGCATAGAATTTACGAGGTCAGCAAAATAGACCAAAATGTTGGAATATAGACATCTTTAAATTTGATTATGTTAAGTAACTCTTTCAAGTATTTATAAGGAAAATGCTGTCTATAACTCAACAAGATAAAAATTAAATGAAAACCGATTGAACAATTTTACAGTCTGACTTATTCCCAGAAGTGGTTAAGGCGATTTCGTTACGTCCGCACAAATTCATATCTGCTCTTATCATCCCTTAATTAATGAATTCGATGTTTTGCCTCGTCAAGGGTACCACTTAATAATGTCGTAACTTTGGCTTTACAACTTTTTACTTGTGAACTTAGGTTAGCCTATTCATTTTGTTTGTATGGTCCCTTGGAATGAATATATTGTGTTGAAAATTAAAATATTTCTCAGGGCAAGTTTACTTGGGAAACAAATGAAGACAATAAAAAAGGATACGATAAAATAAGAGAAATTATTTACATCTTATATGGAGGGCATAAATTCAATTAAGTAACTAAGGAAAGACTGGCTAGAAAGTAAGTAAAAATATTTACTCTACTTATAATTTCAAGTAGAATATATAACCTGCATGGTAATACTGAAAACACTTTTGTTTAGACATAACATAAGCAGATTTATATGTCAAAAACTGCACTTGTAAACACAATAAGCGGAATGATCGACTTCAAATTTTAATTTCACGAGAAATGACCGAATTGGAGTTAACGCAAAGAGATAAGGAAATGCTATTTTAAGTAATGAATAGTCCCTTTATTGGTACGATAGCGCTGTTACGACAATTCTTCTCTGGAGTGGGAATGACATCGTAGAGCTTATCGAATGGGAAGCACAAATTTACTGAACTTATTGATATCAAGATTAAACCGTATTGGCTCATCATTCCACTCATTGATTTTGAATCAATTTTGAATCCCAAGAGCGAGTGCAATTGGGATTCATGCCAAAGCTAGCAGTCACTGCTTCAAATTATCAATCTAAAATCTTTAAAAATTTTCAAAAGAAAGTGTTAAACCACCCTGCCCCAAGATTGATTTATACAAACTTCAAAATCAACTAAATAGCAAAGTCGTTCATAGTGAATTTTAGCTTACTATCCTGAATGAAGTAAAGAAAATTGGAAAAAAAGCTTGGCTCTTTCATTTTGTTTTAGTTGAATGGATATACCATTGGACAAAAGCAAGCGAAGTTGATATTCACTTTATATCAAAACTCTAAGATTGTTTAAATCAACACTCTTGACAAATTTCCGTCTCACTCTTTGTGAAGTGAAATATAAACCTCGTGAATCGATAAGCGAGAAAAAAATAATAAATTCAAAATTGAAAAGATGTTCCTTTTTTACTGGGAAGACAATGAGATTCGTTGCTTTTATTCACGGAGATTTGGCCATTTTTATTGAAAAGCGTCATCTGCCTTTTCATGTTCTTAGGGTGGCAAATTACTACTCATTTTGGATATTGAACTTTTGGCCAAATTATAAAGTAATAAATTATCTTATCGTATAAGTGGAAACAATTTCTCTCTTTGCTATGAGATTACTGCATGCTTAATCTGTCACAACAAATTGTTAGATAAAGGCCTTTGACATGGTAAAATGGGACCATTTAAAATGAATTTCCACCACTTTTTATGGTTGTGAAAGAAATATTTCCGGAACACATAAATATGGACGAAGAATTAAAATTACGTCATTTACGAGAAAAAAAAATACTAAAGGAAATGGTAGATTAAATTTATTTTTCGTTATTTTTTATTGGAAAATTATAATAACTCGTTTTTAAAACGTCTTCTCAATAATAATAATTTCAATCTAGTATGCTGAATGTAGGAATAGCCTGCTTCACGCCGGTGTATTTTGACCTTCCTTTGCACCCTTGTGTTGTGTGATAGACTTACCTCCATGTGGTGCACCCTGAGTAACATATACTCATACGGCAAAAAAGTCTATAAACCGGCAGTTGAATTCTGAATTTAAACTACCATCACCCCACTGTATGCCATATTAGAACCCTTCCAAAGTACTCATCTTACCTTTTCTCTGACTTCGTGTCTATCTGTCTCATTTACATCTGTGAAACATTCTTCTGTTTCCCCCCTCCCAACTTTTTCTTACTTTGATGTTCTTCCTACCCTATGTGAAGTCTGAATTCAGCTAAAGGGCGGATAATAGCCAATAAAAGGCCTGTCATTTGAAATAAATGAATAATATTGACATACGCCATTTAGTAAAAGTTTAGCATCAATTAAAAATTTCTCATTTCAAATGTTGCATTTCCAACATTGGTGTTCGAAGAGTAAATAGTGTCAATGAATATTCGTTTAAAAGGAAATAAAAAAGGGCGCAGGGAATACAGTCGACGAATCATTACTTGATATCTGGATTTTGTTTACACAACTTTTGGTAACTGAGCTAAATTCAAAATTAAAATTTATGCACTACATTTTAGCAATTGTCTATTACGTGTAGGACTTATATACTAGCGCTATTTAGTCAGTAGTTGCATAAGCTGTTTTATCCTATTTAACCGTGAAGTCGACAAGTAGGTGGCTGATATTAGCCATCATCACGTACGTAGTTAGCATTGGCCATCACAAAGATGTAAATTAGATTTTGAATCCGATTTGCAGCCTTCAAGTGGATTCATTATTCATAGTAAAATAAATCGAAAAATTCTGATTTCATTAGCTTATGGTGATAACGCTTTAGTTTCAGAATACATTCACTCCAATTACTAAAATAGTACTTAGACGATTTAACCTGACGCAACATGATTTGGTGTAACCATTAAAGGCATATTATATAAAGCAAATAATTCGATTCTTCCTATTCAGTGGCATTTACTAATATATTTTTTATACTGAACAAATTGAAATAATAGTTTGCTTATATTTACTGGATAGAAAGATCATATCGCTAATGATCAGTTCACATGCAATGAGAGCTTTAGTCAGTTAAGAGAAACCACATAGGTGTGATGGCTTTTCAGGTAATTTGCAAACGCGAAATGATTCTCCCTTGACCCTTTAGGAGACAAAATGACAGGTGGGGTAGAAAATTTTGCTGTATTCAAAAAAATTTGCTGAGTTTTAAGCAAATACATGTAATAGGAATGGCATTTCTTCAGAGACATTCAAAGGGGTTTTTGAGCAGCAACAAGCACGAATCTTTGCGAAATCGGATTGAATTACATCGATAAATTCATTTCAAGTGAGCTGTGTAAGGAGACGAAGATCTCATGTTTGAGCTCTTTAATGTCAATTTGCGTCGGTCCTGGTACAGCGTGATAAAGAAAACGTTCAATAACCACGATCACAATTGATTTAAATAATAAAGTATCAATTTTAAACATTCAGAATAGTTGCAGTAATATATATATATATAAGAAAGAGATCTAATTAGCAATAGTCAGGTCGATACGCCAAATGGAAAGGAAATATGTATTGCAATCAATTTTACAGATAAAAATTGATGAATTTACAAACTCATGGAATCTTGTTTGGGAAAATTACCTATTCAACAGAGTTAACTTTTTGACCTGTTGTAACGAAGAATATGAAAATAACTTTCGATTATTCCTGCTAGAAGTATCTACTCGATCGCAAGAAAAAACCTAATATTTTGAGACTTAGAAGTTGAGATTGATTCGCAAATAGAAAGCAATTCTCTCTTGATCCTTTAGCAAATAAGATTACAGTGGAATTAGAAATTTAAGCTGCATTCTACAAATTTGCAGAGTTTTATGCAAATACACGTCATAAGAATCGATTTTTCTAGTGTCATATCGTTCCATCTTTAGATTTGGTTTGAATTTCAACAAATGCTTCATTTTAAGTGAACTGTGTAAAGAGAAGGAAATCTCTTTTTAGAGCTGTCAGATGTGTACTTACTTTGGTCTTGAGATCAAGTCGAAATTGTTTGTTTGCGATAATGTGGACTATTTGGAAGATTGATAAGATTGTTAAAATATTCGTACGTGCATTAGATTTCTCTTCCAAATCCTGATGGAATTTTGTACGTTATAAAGTATACCAGCTATACTTAGCTTATTGTGGAGGCAAAAAATTGCACGAATGTACTCTTGTAGAGGCTGGGTATATTAGGTAATAACTAGTTAGAATTCCTAGTGGGTCTCTGGTCTTAGTGCTTTGTGTGGTATTCCCCACAAGTGGAACATTCCAACAGTTCTTCAATATTTCTCAATAATAATTTCTCACGGCAACCATTCCACTGTGAGTGAACTCTACGCATGAAGCCGTGGCAAGGACGTGCCGACAACTTGAGATCACATGAGCATATTTCTACGGTTCACTGAACTTGGTAGACTTGTTCAGCGGCAGAAATGTGGATCATCATATTAAGCCAAACGTACTATTACCACGATTGGTGTCAATGTCAGCAATAAAAGTACTAATTTTCTGCTTTATTGTCGTTTTTCCTTATATGCCACAGTGAAATCGGATAAGGTATAGAGTTGATGAAAATTGATTTTACTTATTTATAACTTGGTATGAATCGTCCAATGGAGCCTATATAAAGTCTTGCGACTGCTAATACGTGTTGCGTTCGTGCGTATGTTAAATTTAAGCTTTGTATTCCTTGAAATACATGTCCATGCTATTTACCCTTCTCATTATAATTTATGATTTGTCGGCATATTCTAAACAAGTATGCAAGTACGCACCATATTTCTTTCTTTAGACTATTACTGATTGCTTTGAATCTCTTACAAACACACAAAATATGTTCTGGCGGAAACTTTGAATAGAAACTTTTGTCTAATTTTGAATGGGAATTGTCTTGACAATTTTTAACATCGAAGCAATATTTTGGAACTATAATAACTTAAAAACATATGCTGATAAATAGTCGGCAGGAATAGGTAAAATGAATGCTTTTCTAGTGAATATCTGCCCATTCATTGACGTCAAATATAATCTGAGTGTTGAACTTGGTTCCATATGATCGTTAAATATATTTGAAGTTTAATCAATTTCGCTAATTTTGACAGATCATCTTGATTTAAATGCACTTCTATCAAAATAAATTGTCAACATACTATGAAAATTTGCAATAATTTACAAATCGAACAAACTGCAAGCAAATATTTTGGTAACAATAATACGATGAAGAGATTCTTCAACACTTTCTGAAAAACAATTTATTCAGTGCCCTAAATCAGTTAAGTTCTTTCTCATGAACTGTTGTGCTTGATATTGCTGAATTTGATTTCAAAGATGCCTATTCGAATGGTGACAGGTTTACGCGTGCCATAAATGACACCAGTTATATCTGACCCATTGTGGAGGAAACTAATTGTACTAGATGATTATTCTAGAGGCTGCATATATTTGTCTATTGCTAGTTAGAATTCCTAGTGGATCTATGGTATTAGTGCTTTGTGTGGTATCCACTACAACAGGACCATTCCACCAATTCTTCAATATTTTTCAGTAATTAGATCGCACGGCAACCATGTTACCGTGAGTGAACTCTACGCTTGATAACATGGAAAGAAAGCGCAGACTGCTTAAGGTCACATGAGCATATTGCTACGATTCAAAGCTACTTTCTAATCATTAAAGCTAAAAATTACATATAATTACCAATTACATTGCAAACGGAAGGCGTTAGTCCATAAGTAGTGTTGTGTCTAGGGCTTAACTCGCATCATTTATACTATTCTGCTTATAATTACTCAATAGTATTTTGTAATTCAATCCCTTTCATAGCACATGGTGCACCGCCCTTGAATGTGGAAATCAAAAAAAGTGATGTTTCATTTTACGCTCTTATAAAAGAAGTATACAAATGAGGAAACTACATAATTTAGTTCTTACAAGTGAATCATACAAAACCCGGATTAAAGTGAATTATCAGATAAAAGCCAGTTTTCTTCCGCATCATGCGTTAATTGTTTTCAACAAATTTTAACATCAATGCAACCTCATCAATTGTGTCCCTTTCGTAGTAAGATTTTGGTGCTCGGTAATAAGGCTGTAATAAATTTTGCCTCAGGTAGGTAATAGACTATTCCAAAGGAAGAGTAATCAATTTTTATTTTGAATTAACCTTGCATGAACAAAAGTATTGAATTCTGTTATAGTTGACTGTCATTCATAGTCGCATTTTCGGCAACTGAGATCGGTGTGCAAATTAATAAATAAACCCACCAACAAGACATAAATGAATTTAATTTTGAAATAGGCATGGGTATTTATATTATGTCTCTGTTACCTACATCTTATTGAACCCTTGATCAAGGGTATTTCCATAGTTATGCTAAAGAGAAGTTAATTACTTGGATGTTAAATATGATCTTACCTCCACTGCAACGTATACTTGTATGACGAAAAGTCTATAAACTTCTGATTTTAAACTACCCTGACCCGATACTCTCTCATATTCGATCACTTTCACAGTACTCATCTTACCTTTTCTCTGACTTTATATCTGCCTATCTCTTTTACGTCTGTGAATCACTCTTCTATTTCCCCTATTGACTCTCACTTATTGATTATCTTCCCGCCTTTAAAGCCCGAAATCAGACAAAGATTAATTGTCAACTATCAGAACGCCTGTCGTTTGATAAAAATAAGTAAATAATTTTTAAAGCGTGCAAAAATTTAGAAAGAGTTAAATATTGCTTCCGACAAATTACTTCATACACTAGTGAATATAAATGTAAAGAGAGTAAATATAAGGAAGAATCGATAAACTTCACATTTGGTTAAGAGATCATTTTAGTGTAACTGAAAAAAAAACTTTCTTCATTCCAGAAGCATGATGAGCAAAAGGGATTTTAGGCAGTTTTTTCGTTCTTCAAAGAATACTTACACTAAATACGGAATTCATTATCACTCACCCATATTGGGGTGTGATAAATTTAGTCAGGAAGCCAAATGTGGGCTTTGAGTATTTTCTTTGAACTGGTAGAACATACACATTTATTTATTAGAATCGATATTGTTAATAGCACAACTTGGCTAAAATAAATTGATAACTACTTGAAAAAATTCTTTACAGTCTGATTTATTCCTTAAATGAGCTGAGGCTACATCATTACGATTTCATAAAAATCACGTCTGCCTTTCTCAGCTCATAGTTGGAGAATTCGCAGTTTCCCTCCACCATATAATAAAGTCATAATTCTGGTAGTAAAGTTTTTAAACTGAGAAATTAGATTAACCTCATTTTGATTGAAAGTTTCAATGAATAAATTGAGCAGAATTTGATTGATTTGTTGCAAAAATTACCTTCCAGATTGAACATGTCTGAAAAACTAAAATATGATAAAAAAATAACCTGACAATTTATTCAAAATGATTTCACAATCTTAAAAGGACATCATAAAACTAAATAAAATAATTAAAAGTCTCTAAAATCTTCCCCCCTACTAATTATTGCAAGTAGTATATATCTTATTTAGTCACACATAAAAACATACATGCATAGCAATAACATAAGATGAATTATATGTCAAAATCTACAATTGAAAATATAATTGTCCCGTGGTGCAATATCAGTACAACCTCGTTAATTTCATCGTTTTAGTATTATGAGTACGTTGCTCGATAATAAGACCATAATGGATTTTATCTCAGATAGAAAAGAGACTATAACAAAGAAAAAAATAAACAATTTTTGCTTTGCATTAACCTTGCCTGAACTGAATTAGTAGATTCTGCTGTATTTGAAGTACACTGATAATCACATCTTCCCCAACTGAGATCGGTAGGAAAATAAATTAATAAACCCCCAACAAGACCAAGATGATTAAAATTTTGAGAAAGCCGCATTAATTGATTTTATGACTTTGTTTTTCTTGATTAAAGTATGCTCAATGTCATGTTTGCAGGCACTGTTTTAACTCGAATGGTGGGTATAATTTTGCTACACGGGGGTGTACAGTGCGCTTATCTCCATGTGATGCATCCTTAGCAACGAGAACGAGTAGGGCTAAAATGTCTAAAAAACGGCAATTGACTTCCGATTTTAAGCTACCATGACCCGATGGTATAGCATATTCAATCACTTCCATGGTACTTATTTTACCTTTTCGCCGCCGTCCTCCTCTACATCTGTGAATAACTCCTTTGTTCCTCCCTCCCCCTTCTATTCTTTTTCTCATTTTAATGCTTCTCCCCTCTGCAAAACCCAAAGTCAGCGAAAGGGCTAATAATAACCATCAAACCGTCTGTCATTTGATATAAGTAAATGAATTTTGTTACATGGTAAAAATTTGTATGAGTTGAATATAGCTTCTGTCAATCTTAAAGCGACTGGTCCATGCATACGTTTGGACTACTTAGAATTAAATTGAGTTTCAAAGGAATTTTACTCGATTAAGCAAGAGTCTTAAATAACTGGAGTCTCTTCTAGCTATTGAAATAAGTGTAAACCACTTGAGCATTAAAAGTGATTTGGCTTATTTCACTAGATTAGGGTTAATTGGCATATTTCCATTCATTTTTATGCAGAGAGTACAAACCGCAACATTTTTTCATTATCATAATAAAATATTAGTATCTTATTTACTTCAATTAAGAAAAATTTTCCCATTAGTGAATAAACACTAATGATAGAAAAGTCATCTAGATTTTCAAAATACCGCCTCTTGAAATATATTCATTTATAATTACACTCACACAGAAGGTCCAGCTGAAGAGCAAGTTGATCGTAATTTCGTATTTCATTAAGAAATATCTCAACCTGCTGCATGCCAGCCACTCAGTCAATAACAATGTCCACAATTAATTGTCTCAAATTACTACGTACACGGAACGTTAAATAAAACGAAAACAAATATTAATGCATCTTTAACTCATACAAATGGTAATAAAGAACTGAAAATCAATGCCAGCAGAAATGGATTCATACCATTTGTTAAATAATCATCCTTATTCATCATTGTTTTGCGAAAAGGTGATACTAAGCCAAATTTGACATTTTGTTCCACATAAACGCCTAATATTATATGACGAATTAATAGGGGAAAACGTGTTTTCAGCACATCCTTGATATAGTAAAAAACAGGTCTGGAATCTACTTTTCTATTCGGATATGCCAAAAGCGTCATCCAATAATCATTTATGCCAATCTTATTTTGATTTGATTGGGGTACGCGATAGACTTACCTCCTCGTGGTGCACCCTGGACAACGTATCTTCGTACGCCAAAAAAATTCTATCAATCCGCATTTAATTTGACTTCGATTTATTATGATTAGCTTAAAACAAGGCTATAAGAGAAATCGAATTATGATTAGCTTAAAACAAGGCTATAAGAGAAATCGACCTCGTCAGGGTGAATCACAACGTCTTCAGATCCTCCAGTGGAATTCTGGAGAGATATCACAGGACAAAAAGATCCAAGTACAGAAGATCCTACACACCTATGATGTAGACATTTTCACAATTATGAAAGCAAACATTTCGGATGACAAACTGAAGTACTACCAATTCCCAGGTTACAACCTGTACCTTCTACCTAAATACCGGCAAGTTGCAAGTGGAATTCTAACTGGAGTAAAAGAAGGCCTCACCTCACACTACGGTCTAATCAAGAGTATGGGCTTGACACAAGACATATGTGAAATAATCAGATTAAATGTTTGGAAATGTCAAAACCAATTCAAGATATATGTAGTCTATAATCCTCCCCAGAATTGTCCAAACTTTGACTTTCTGAACATCTCACTCAAAACTGCAATATTAGGAGACTTCAACGCCCATTCCACCAGATGGGACTACAAGGATACAAACATGGCTGGAAAGGAAATCAAAGACATGCTAAACAGCAACCCACTGGAACTTATTTACAGCAATGAGGATCCGGCTACATATTTGCACTACAATGGAACCAGAACCAGCGTATGACATGAGCCCAGATACGCTTTCAAATGGGATGGAACAGTAATCGAAAAGAGGAATCAATAAATTTTTCTTAACATGACAGAACGTGGTAGGGTTATTTTGCGCTCACGAGGACCAACACTGATTTGGTTAAGGTAACCTCCTATGTGCTGCGGGCAGAGAATAAATTTGAATACTGGATATAATTCCAGTACCTGGAAAAAATAAAATAATTCAAATAATTATAAAAACTGGCAGGCTTTATGATATACGATACATATACATATATAAACCTCCAAATTCAACAGAAAAGCAAACCGCTTGCAGTGAAATTTATTTGTCACCATACTAGTTAGTCAATAATTCATTAACCACTTAAAGTATGCTAACTTTTAATAGAGAAAATAAAAATTGGTAACTCATAAGCAAATGAACTAATCAAAGTTCCAGTATTAACACTCATTGATAATGCTAGGCGCTTTTATTTGTCTTTAGTTGAATAAATCCATTAATGAAGTCAATATACGCATTTCCTCTAAACGGGAAAATCGTTTAAGTCCACACCTTGACATATCCACGTCTTACACTTTGTCAAATGAGCTCTAAAGTAAAAGACACAGTAAAGAAAAAGATTCAAAAATTCAAAATTGGAAATATGTTCTTCAATTATAGCGGAGACAACGAGATTCGTTGTTTCTATTCATGGAAGTTTGGTCAATTTTTTTGAAAAGCGTCACCTATATTTTCAATCTTTAATATGCACCAAAATACAACTACTTTTCAATATTACACTTTTCCCAAATTATTTCGATTAATGAATGGGACCAGTTTCTCTCTTTGCTGTGAGACTAATGCATATCTATATCGTCACAACAAATTGTCGAAAAGGACCTTTGGTGTGACGGCGAACATTATGCACGCTTTTCATTGTGAAAAAATTTCCCGGACCCATAAAAGAGAACATGGAAGTGAAATCACTATCTGTTCACCTAAAAATGGTAATAAATGAAATAGTAAAATAAATTTACTTTGGTTCTTTTTTATTTTAATACTAATATATCGATTTTTCAACTATTCTAAAAATTAATTAGGGTTCAATTTGCTGAATAATGACATATATTATTTAATTATAGGTTTGGTTTAAAACTGAATAGTGCAAATAAATATTCATTTAGTTGAACTTTGAATAAAAAGAGGAATGATAAACTATGAAGACGGAGAATTGGAACCATGGGAAGCATGTTTAAAGACGGCAGAATCACCGCTAAACCTAAATTAATATTTCAGAGAACAAATTAACAGAAAATTGGTGATTAAATTCAAAAGTTTGAACATGAAAAATTCGAAATATGTTTAATAAGGAAGTTTTGAACCGAAGAAAACTTCCGATATGTTATGTGGGACACTATTATAGACACTGAGGAGTCACAGAATATTCCAAACCAATAAAAATAGCTTATCATATTCGACTGGTTATATTTCGTCAACAGCTCCACACGCTGTTCACCAATCTTTTATTCAAGTTGGCCATGCTCCAAGCACTTCATCGATAGCATTTTGAACAATTTGATCGATAATACCAGGAAGATCAGAGTGGTATAAGTCGAGAGGTGGAAACAGAAGGATGATTAACAAATATAGAAGTAGCAGACACAAAGGTAGAAAAATGTGAGGTGAATACAGGGGAAGTTGTGGAATATGGGATGATGGAGGTCATGATAGCTTGGAGTCAGAAGCCAACTGCTGGTTAATCGACTTTTTTGCCATATGAGTATAGTTGCCCAGGGTGCACAATGTGGAGATAAGTCTATCGCGCACCCCATACAAGTTATAGATTGACATTATCATATTCACAAGTTGTCAAACGTAGGGTGCTCAACCCTTGCTGGTTTTCTAAACAATTATTCTTAAGAATACGATAGACTTACCTCCACGTGGTGCACCCTGGACAACGTACCTTACCTCCACGTGGTGCACCCTGGACAACGTATCTTCGTGCGTCAAAAAGTCTATCACTCGGCATTCGATTTGACTTCGATTTATTATGATTAGCTTAAAACAAGGCTATAAGAAAGATCGCCCTCGTCAGGGGAAATCACAACGTCTTCAGATCCTTCAGTGGAATGCTGGAGGAATGTCACCGGAAATAAAGATCCAAGTACAGAAAATCCTACAAACCTATGATGTAGACATTTTCACAATTATGAAAGCAAACATTTCGGATGACAAACTGAAGTACTACCAATTCCCAGGTTACAACCTGTACCTTCTACCTAAATACCGGCAAGTTGCAAGTGGAATTCTAACTGGAGTAAAAGAAGGCCTCACCTCACACAAGACATATGTGAAATAATTAGATTAAATGTTTGGAAATGTCAAAACCAATTCAAGATATATGCAGTCTAAAATCCACCCAAGAATTGTCCCAACTTTGATTTTCTGAGCATCTCACACAAAACTATAGTATTAGGAGACTTCAACGCCCATTCCACCAGATGGGACTACAAGGATACAAACATAGCTGGAAAGGGAATTGAAGACATGATAACAGCAACCCACTGGAACTTATTTACAGCAATGAGGATCCGGCTACATATTCGCACTACAATGGAACAAGAACAACTCCTGACTTACTCTTGGCTTCAACCGAAATCAGTGAGTTTATTCGAGGCATTTCCTCTTGGCTTCAAGCGACATCAGCGAGCATACACGCCGCACGACGATCCTGGTTCTGGTCACAAACCAGTCATTGCTAGTGGATCCTGGTTCTGGTCACTAACCAGTCATTGCTAGTATTAACATCGGCAGCAAAAGCATGTCATAATTGGCATATTGCTATCCTAATGGTCTCTATTTCTTCTTCAAATGCGGATCTATTGTGTCCCGCTGCTGCATAGAAATAGAAGAGTTCAGAATAGACACCTGCACCAACGTTTGCTTGGTTTTCTAGACACCTGCACCAATGTTTGCTTGATTTTCTATGTATGACTTGTATGACCGTCAGTGAAGACTTGGAGCCATTGATCTGCAGGATAGTTGACATTGATTGTCTCGAGGGCCAGTGAGCGCATTTGTTATGGAGGGATGTTTGATTTTCTGAAGAAGTTAAGCAGTTGCTTGCAACACACTACATCAGCGTCTGCTGATGGGTTCATGGGTAGAGAGAGGCTTTTTTGTTTGTCATCGATTTGTAATGCTTTCTTCAGTTCTATGGCTTTCTGTATTAGACCAGATTGCGTTTACAGATGTCTTGGTCTATTCTCATAGGTGCTGAAGAACGTACCCATCGATATGCGCAGTAGCTTCCACAGGATCAAGGCCTTCTCTTTGATAAGGGAGCATATTGTAGTGCTTCCTGTAACTTGCATCAATGGGTGTTGATTTTATCCCTCCAGTAATAAG
>UZAE01000143.1:0-34186 GCA_900617975.1 Rodentolepis nana | reverse complement strand
TACGATATATTTTAAGCTATTTCAGCAAGCATAAAGAGCAGTAGTTTAGACATATCATGAAACAATGCCAGATTAATGTGTAGCGAATTGCTACTTAAGTTATGTATATTGTTTTGTAGACTTGTAGCGGATTGCTCCCTAAGTCTCGAACATGTAGCGGATTGCTACCTTCGTAAAGCCTTGGTTAAAGACTTGTAGCGGATTGCTACCTTAGTAAAGCCAGACCGGTTGAGAATTGTAACGGATTGCTACCTTAGTAAAGCCTGACCGGATTGCATTGTAGCGGATTGCTACGCTAGTAAAGCCTGACCGAAATCTCTATGGCAGATTCTCCAACACCTAGCTAGACTCCCAGAACAGCTAAGCTATAGCTCCACGGATTGCTACGCTAGTAAAGCCTGACTGACTCAGAAATATTGCTACTTTAGTAAAGCCTGACCGACTCAGAAATCTTTATGGCAGATTCTCCAACATCTAGCTAGACTCCCAGAACCAGGTAAGCCATAGCCCAGCTATGAAGGAAACAGACGTGCAGCACGGAGCGCGTTCACTCAGTACGTACATCGCGGATAAAGTGTGTTCACACAGGGAGCTACTCATGGTCAGGATGGGGGATTAGATTAAACAAACGGAAGCTACTGATTGGCCACTGTTTGTGCGATCGCTGAACACAGAGTTGTACGGCCGCACCTCCCAATCCGGGCATGCAGGCATACGATGACGCACAAAGCGATACCGTGTCCCACAAATGTAAAAGAATTGCACAACGATTAAATTAGTAAAGTGCAAGCCTGTACTTCATGTTAAAATAATGTTTAGTCATCGTGTTATTAACCTAAAGGTCAGATCATTACCAGTTTAGAATGAAGACATAATTATAAGAATACAAGACAATTAAAACTGGGATGTACTTCAGCGTAAAGAACAGTAACTTAGTCATATCATGAAGCAATACCAGGTTAATGTAAAAGAATTGTACAACGATTAAATCAGCAAAATGCAAGCTTGTACATCATGTTAACACGATGTTTAGTTTACGCGTTGTTAACCTAGATACCTAAATACACAAGAGGCAATTAAAACCGGGATGTAATTCAACAGTAATAATGTGAGGTCAACGATTAGACATATAGTTCTTAAATCGACCTCGCATCAATAGGCAAAATAAAATTTTCTTAACTCAATAAGAAAATATTCTTCTCAGTAAGTATCGCCGAAATTGTTGGCATTGATAAAAAGTCCGTTTCTATAAGTTGCAAATACAGTTTTAATATTATTTGTGCCTGTTTGCGAATGGAAGGCGACTTAGGAATTTAAAGCATTCAGAATATTTAATTATTTATTTATATCAAATTGCAATCGTATTGATAGTTATCATTAACAATTTAGTTGCCTTCAGGCATCACAAAGGGGAAGGAACATCAAAGTGGAGAAAGTTGGTTGGGGGGGGGGGGGGGGGGGAATAGAAGAGTGTATTAAAGATGTAAAAGAGATACACACAAAGGTAGAGTGAAAAAGGTGAGGTGAGTGCTATGGAAGTAGTCGAATATGACATACAGTGGAGTGATGGTAGTTTGAAGTCAGAAGTCAACTACCGACTGATAGACATTTTTACCGTATGAGTATACGTTACCCAGGGTGCACCACGTGGAGGTAAGTCTATCGCACACGCCTTTGTCACTTCATAATGAACAGATCAAACGCTTCAAAACGTTAGTATTTGGCAACAGAACACTACGCATAATGGTTGTCAATTTCTTTCTAGCATGCATCTTCCCATCAAAATTCGTTTTTGAAAGTTAGAATATTTATAATCGGATGGATTTCAAATTAATCAAATGCCTCTTCAATGGATTTGCTGGTTTAGGGTATCATTTTGTTTAAGAATTTGGCGAAGCATTAGTTGAATAAACCTATACTCAATAACTTTTTATCGGGTGTTTACGTACCGTTAAGCGTGCCATTTAAAACTGACATTAATACGTTTGAAGAAAGGCCTAGAAATTGTACTAAATAACTCAACAATAAATGTAATGTGTATAATTTGCCAAAGCAATACTCATTCTTCCAATTGATTAAGCATAAATAATTATTAAATGATTCTTTTCAATGAGCAGTAAATCATTAATGCGCATGCAATTTTGTGACTAAGTCTAACATTTTAATGAAAGCCCATTGTAAGCGATAACTGATAATTCACACTCTTTGGTAATTATTGATTAACCAGAAAAACTATCGATTATAAAATGCCTCAATTTATTTGATCACTAAGATGAAGCGGAACCATGTTGAAATTTATGAGCATCTCAGTTATTTCCTTCTGATTATAGACAATCATTTGTAAAAGTTAGGTAATGATCTAACTTATATGGTAAGTATCAGGTGTTCGTTCAAAAATGTAGCTCAAAAAATAGCATTTGTCAGGCAAGTTACTGGAAAAAAAATATGTAACAGTTCTTTTTGAAATTTAAGCCAGGATTTTCCCACGGGATTATAAATAATGTAATTGCTCCCAATATTTAAAGCAGAGCAATTATCTTATGATACTTAAATTGAATTAATTATACTCAGGACTTTAATCAAGTTTTCAATATGACGTTTGGAAGTTTCTTTTATTTTAACATTCATTCAGATTTTACTTGGCGTTTTAATTAATAATTCATAGTGATGGGTGGTTAAGGAATGCCAAATATTGGTTCGTGTAAAGAGGAATCACTCGGAATTCAGTAAAATTACAATAGCATTCATTTTTGACAAATTCATCACCATATAACTCAAATTATTAAGGCTTATATAAAATTTTTGGCATATTTTTTCAATTAGAAAAAAGGAGTAATGAACTAGCGATTATTCGTTCCTTCAGATGGTATATAATTTTATTTTTCATTATTTAAATTTTAGCTCCGATTCTTCTATCCCCGAAATCAACAACACCAAATCCCTTCATCAAATATTTAACGATTACAAGTAAATTATAAGCTGATTCATCCGCGTTTTAACCATATTAACATATAAGAATTCTCACAATTGTCCTTGATAAATTCAAATTTCATCAAATACTGCTCATCTAATCATCGACCTAATTAATGGGTGCTAGCTACAATTTGAAATAGAGTGAGAGACTTAATTGAAAGCATATCAGCATAAAACCTTATTTTATTGAAGTCTTACCAGCACTATCATAATCAAAATTAAGCGGAATGGCTTACTACTTATCTCACATAGAACCTTTGATTTTTAAATAACTCTTCTTTGATAAAAATATACTTGTGGGTAAATTGGAATACACAATCAGCAAAAACTGTATGATAAAGAGAAATCTTTTCGCCAGCAGAATAACACTTGCTTCGATAAGGGCAAGATTACTTCCTGGTAGACTCCTTACATAGTGTATCTCAACGTACCTTAATTTAAAGGGAAAATAGTATGTCAAGTTAATGAATATAATTTTACAACAAAATGTAATCATTCTAATCATTCATTATCTTCATTTTAACAAACACCCTATGTTCCGTTTCTTTTGGCTAAAGTACCAACTCGAAAAGAAACAACGTTATATTTACCATTTCATCTGCATTTTATTTGAATTTAAATTCAATTTAAACTGTTTTACTTTTATAGCTCAAGTCCCACTAACTCCAGAACAAGTAAGATCAAGACAACTGACAGAGCTTCAACCAATAAAAATTTCCAAAGCGTCAACCAATGAAGACGCTGTAACCTCACCAACATTTCCTCTTTGCCAATCAGCTTCGCATATTGTTGGACCAATTAAAACTAAAAGGGCTATGCATAACAAACTCTCTAAACCAAAGTTCATTCAATTGTCTGAACAAGGAAACTCAAGACGTCTTTTCTTCCCTCCTCGCTCCTTGTCTTCCGTAACCCAGTGGTCACCTTTTCGTCAATTAGAGGTTAGATATTCCATTTATCGGTCATTCTCAGCAGATAACATGTGTTTCTACACGAAGCATTCTAAAAAGAAATCATCATCCACTTCTAAGAAACCGAAAGAGAAACAAAGACGAAATTCTGATTCGGTGTTATCAAACAAATCGAAGTCTGATCTTTTATGCATCCTCTCCGGTCTCAGATTTCCTAAGGGAAAACAGAAGGAAGGAGGAAAACAAAAAACTCCCAAAGTCATCAAATCTTTCTCTCCAGAAAGCGACCTGACAAAAATTGAAACTAATGCTCTACATGGACGGTGCCTGCAAGTTCAGGTTGAAGACGAAAGTCCTGTTGAAAGGCTTATCCCATATGTTACCATGTCAACATCACCAACTAAACGAAAGACAAACACGTTGACCAGTGGTAATCGAACGAGAACAAGGTGGGACTCAGGAATAGCAAGTAACTATAGCCTCGGATCTTCAGAAGTCAGCACCTCCAATCCAAGTCTGCACCTACATCACGATCTTCAACAGGCTGCAATTGCTTCTCCCCAATCTTTCTTATCTATCTCCTCACCACCTTATCTTGACGGGCAGTTTTCTGCTTGGACGCAATCCAGAAATCTAAAATCTAGTCATTATATTTCTTCATATCATAGCATAGAGGCACAGCGTGAAAATGATCTGGAATATTCGTTGAAATTTGCAGATGAGGAAAATTTGGCTGATACGACAATTCTTTCAGATAAATCTGGAATGTGTGAAAGTAGTCCTTTCATAAAACCAGGTATTCCTCCTCTAAAGAATTCAATGCCCATGGAGAAAGAAATAACGCCCGTGAAAACTGAATCCCGATTAAACAAACGAATAACTAACCCAGATTCAGAAGCATCGACTGTTTCAGCAGGAGATTCTGCAGTTTCCGTGGAATTTTTCCAAAAGCTACCTAATGATTTTATCCTTCAAGCGCAAGAGGAGAGCCTTGAGCACGCTATTAAGCCTCAAATATCTCGATATGATCAAAGAACTCCCCCAGAGGTTACTTCTGACATTTCTGATAAGCATAGACTCAATTCTACTGAAGCAACTGTGGTCGACAATGCGGATTTCGTCATTCAGAATAAAGCGGATTCTATCCAACAAACGGTACCTCTTGATATTCAAAATCCAATGAGATCGATTGATGGCGTTGACTCTTGTGCTCATCAATCAATATTTTCGTGTGCCGAAACTGTGATCTACGAAGGGCATACCTTGTCAATGGACGAACATAATGCATCTCTAATTGATTCGTCAAATCATCCAACCGAAGTTAATGACGTAAAACTGGATGTAAGTCAAGAAATTGATTATGCAAATGAGAATCAAACGTTGGAAAGAAATTACAGCTTATCTTCAAACTTAAACTCAGAAATAGCAGAAAAAGTCTTTACACCAGAGAATTCCCTTGAAACACCTGTGAATACACCTGGTGGAACTAGTCCCTATGAGTCAACTGACTTTCAGATTGATGAACTATTTCTAAATAAATCAACTTCTCAACTAAGTCGAAATAATTCATCAGAGTTTGAAGAAATGACGATGAGAGAGAACGAATCGGCGGCTAATTCTTTGTCGAACCTGAAACGTGAATCGACAGTTGGTGATCAACCCATTTTGAAAATGGTAGAGGCTGATTATAAAAACTATACTACCGAAACCCTTCCACATATGAGTCGAAATGCCTCAAGATCTTTCGAAGTATCTAAAGATTCAGGCCTTCATTCAATTTGCGGTACGGATACTACATCCTTTGGGCATTCTTCTCTTTACAAAGAGGACCTTATCTCTCAGTCAGAAGTTCCCAAGACAAACGATACATGCAATATAAGTCAGGTTCAAAAAGGAATAGTCTTTGCAGCAGTAATAACCGGTGATCACTCAATATCCAACGAAGAACCACACCAAGAGATGCATACTCTAAATGAAATGCCAATAATGGAAAATGCGACGGATTCTGGAATTCATTCTGCAGTTAGTACGCTTCGAAAAAGCACAGCGTCTACACCCGCATTTGTAACCGACGAAATCGACCAAGATTTGGATAACTCTGAACGAATATCTGAGTTAGTGAATCAAGAAACAATTGAAATAACTCCGCATGTTCATCAGAAAGTACCACTTTTCGATGATGTGCTTACGCCAATCGCACTAGTTCAAGAAAGGCTTGTGTCTATGCCACCACAAGATTTAAATGAAGAAATTCTACCGGTGAACAAATCTCAAAATGAATTAGAAACGAAGACAGAAGTTAAGGAAATTTCTTTTATTCAACCCATCATCACTACGATTCAAGAAGTACCTCCTTTAGCTGCGGTACTAGATATGAATGAAGAAATTTTGCCTATGAATCAAGCACAGATGGAACATGAGAGAATACCAGAAGCCATTGATATTCAGCCTATTCAAGAAGTACCTATATTTGCTGTCCTTTTCGAGAAAAATGATGAAAAGCTACTGAAAGGAAAAGATTTAGAAGAAAAGAATCATGATCCTATTCGTCGAAGTGAAACTGCTGAAACAGATGGATTAATCGATAAAAGTTCAAAATCTCTTACTCCATTAAGCCGCCGATCTTCTGAAGAGAGCATTTGGGAACAACGTCTTGAAAAGGAGCAAAAGGTCGAGGAGGAAATAAATTCTTCTACAAACAATCGATACAACTTTGAAGTCGAAAAACCGAATACTCCGGAACTGTGTGATAAGGAAGCTTATGAAATCGTCCGCGACATGTTGAGAAGTTGTTCTCCTGATACGCTAAAAATTGTCCAAAGCGCAGTTCTAACGTATGGTCCCCATCGGAAATTCGGAAAATCGATGGAGTGTAATCAACCGAATCTTAAGCAAGTAAGTTGTCTATAATTTATATCTTTGTTTTGAATAAATTAATAACTCATGGCTTGTTTGAACTTAGTCAATTTGATTAACAATGCTTAAATCAATATTTTATACACTATTCACTGAAGTAAATTACTTAACACTCCTCCCATTTGATTAATTATTCAAAATATTATCTGTTTTCTGCGATATTCTGAGACGAAAGTAATACCAAGTGTGAGAGTAGCTCTCAAAACAGATATTAAGTAGAGGTAGAAATCAATAAAGTGCTTAAGGGCCGAGGAATGAGTCATATGGCTGCTTTTGTGAGGTAGATAATTGATAGGCTAGGCATGATAGCAGCTGACACAGTTGCGCAATTAGGCCTTTACATAAAATAATTATCAGTAAAAGCTTTGAATTCCATGGTGTTTAGTTGCGCTTTCTTCTTCATTCCAAATATGGTAGTCATCTTTTTTAGTATGATGATACTGAACTGGTTGATAGTTAATTGCTTATTTTGATGCTTAACCTTATTCACTTTTTAAATCGGACATATTTACGTATTTAATCGCACGGTGTTTAGCTAATTATGCAAGCTCCAGAGAAAATAGCATTTCTGTGAAAGGAAGAGTAATTTCAAAACGAAGTAAAATATTTCTCCCAACTGTCCATGACGAATGTACTGGAGCGAATGACACTTAGGAGCTAAATTTAGTTCATTTTCTCCTCTCACCTGACTCTTCGTGAAAGCAAATACTTGTGCTTTTCCTTATTCAATTACAAATGCCTCTCTTCCCAATTCCAGGCGATCGAATCCACCACTGAGGATATCCAGCTCAATTCCGAAATCGAACCAAGATCGCTTAGTCTTCTTTGGAAAACTATTCCTCAAGTCTCCGTTGCCCTTATTAATTTGAGTAAGTTGCCACTAATTTATATATTAAATGTCACCATGGAAACGGTAAATGTTAGCTCTTCATTGTCGTTAAGGCCCAATTCAGCATGATTCTATTGACCAAATATAATGCTTGCGAATATTTCTTAACTGAAAAAAGTAAATGAAATAGAGAGCAATGTGATTCTAAGTAGTAGATTTATTAAAAATGCAAACTTTCGGTTAATGACTAGGACGTTAATTATTATCCGCCTTTATCGATTTTTAACCTAAAGCAATGGCATAATTGATAATAAAAACTCTAAAAACTCCCTTTTTCATAAATGCAGTGCTCAGAATAATTCTCTTTTAATTTGTAATTATCTATGCAAGATAGAGTTGGACAATTAAGGGAATCCCTGTGATAATGATTATGAAACTGTCCGTGCATCGACAGTGCGTTCATCACTCTGCTCGTCTGTCATTACAGAGGTTCCCATCAACGTACACATGTTAATCGGAATGGTGGACCACAATGGTTAAGAGCGGAAAATGAAAAGGCTGTCTCTCTATACCGTCATTATCTTAGACAAGCGTTGGAACTTGCGTTTCTAAGTGGACTTAAGAATTGCAAGATAACTCATCAAGTGTATACTGAGTTATTGAGAAGATTGATTACCTTATTAAAGATCATTCTAAATACTTCTTTGCATATGCATTGATGCGTGTGGCCTATTTTATTAGTTAAAATGAGTGGAAATAGAAAGCGAGTTCCGCATCAGAGTGTTTCCAAAATACCCTCCATTTAATTCAGTTCATTTTAGGGATTCGGCAATTTTAATAGTCGGTATTACTTAGGTGGTGGATTTGAGGTTAATTTACACTTTTTAAATCAATTTTATTGCAACTATAATGCCATCAGTGAAGTAAAACATTCAGATCTTTGAAGTCAAGGTAGCTCGCGATATTAATTCATAATTGAAGTTTCCTAAAAAGCATAGATGTGGATTTCATCATTCCAATTTTGCTGTTTTTATAGATCATCGAGTTTAAAATGAGGGCATTCACAAGTGCATTCCTTATATGCCTGCAGTACTTTAAATGTCGATCAGCTGATAGTTAATTTGAAACTTCACCCACCGATTTATACCCTCCTTTAATCTTTCTTTTTCCTTCTTTCCTCATCTAGGTACTGCGTATATTCCTCGGTATATCAGCACTATCTACGACTACTCAATCCCCCTAATAAGACCTAGTAAGTTGTGCATGTGCTTTATCATCCTCAAACTTAACTTCACTCTGCTTACACACATAATTGGAATTCCTCAATTAAAAGAACACGTACCTCTTAAGCATCCACCAACACTTTTAATAGTCACTTGCTATAACCGATTGTCCTGGAATTTTAAGACAAGCATAAAATGGAGAAGACTTGCATTTCGGAACTGAAATTCACAAAAGCAATCCCATATTATCTACGAAATATTGCTTTGGGGACCTTAACTAAGCTGCCATAAATAAACTGAAATTTCATCTAATTTTTACTTATTATCGATATATGTTTGTTGACAGATTGTAATGACTTGCTCCTGCTTTTGTAAATTCTGATAGGGTAAAAATAATCGTGCCTTTTAGTTGGCTTTATAACTGTTTTATTGGCAATAAAACTCCTAATTCCCTTGGGACTTTCATACACTTCGGCTGATTTTGATGTAAGTAGGGTTAGGAGAGAAGAAGTTATTATTGGACTCTCCGAATGGGAAGGGTGTTCTGCACTCGGTCGCATTATGCATGCCAAGGAAGCGAAATTTTTTGCTTAATCTACATAAACAAAGACGCAGATCGAGTAAAAAAAGGGAGTGATATTTGGAGCCTTCGAACCGAGAACTAAATGTGAACCTGTAATTGGTATCTCCTCACCCTAAGGGACTTCTTAGTAAGAAATATTTGAAGGTGGTTTCTATGACAAAACCTGGATTGCCAGCTTCCATAAGTGAAGTCATGCGTTTATTCGTATCCATAAACTACGGTCTTAACAAGAAAGTCTGAATAGGGACCTAAGTCCTAGGTTTTGAAACGCAATGCTGTCATATCCATTTTAGGGCAATGTGGGTGAATGAATACAGGTTAAACAGTCACGAGGTTTTCAGAAAATTAATTCAGCCTTTTTTCCTTTATCATTTAAAACCCTTCGTGGTTATTATTTTTATTTAGGTTTGATTGTAACAAACTTTTAAAGTACTCCTAGCATATTTTGGTATTGTCATCACCTTACTTTAAAAGTTCAGTTTAATTCCATTCTTGCAAATTAGTTATGTATTTCTCTCCTTAATCTTAAACTACGTCCAATTAGCAATTTTTCACGCTTGTTCGTATGTTAAATGTCTCATTTGAGGGCTTTCCCATGTTTTCAGTGGTAGGTGTCTAATTTATTTCACCCATTCCAGATCCCAGGTGTTCTTACCTCCTAGTACAATAAGATTTGCTAAATATTAATCCCCATAATTGGTAGATTAGTGAAGTTTCTATTGGATTTCTATACCTATTCTTTCCGTTATAAAATCCGCTTTTTCAATTGAACCAATTTTAAGACAAAAGTAGGCCTATATTTTCAGCAGGTTTCACGCGGGATCGGAAGTCTCCCACCTTGGCATAAACTTGACCCCAAGTACATATAAAAATTCAGGCTCCATCATGCTAATTAGGTGGAATAAATATGAAATCAACTTTTATGTCTCAATAATAATAAGATTTAATCATTTTTATGCCATTATTCTTTATTGTTAATTAACTTATTAGAAATAGGAAAGCTTTACTGGTCTTATTCCTCCCCCACATTTGGCTTTTATCTCAATCCGCTTATCTGGTTTCCCTTTCTTTATCACTGAATTCTTTGTCGATTTTCTCACTTTATCTCATATTTTCGGGGTTGTGCCGGCCTCAACCGCTAAAAACACAGCTTAAGTTTATTGGTTACCTTTCTACTACTTGCTCCGGTTCTCTCTTACTTACCTGACACTTTTAAGTCTTGTTTCAATTGAGTTTTTCATGAGCTTGAAAGTTGGATTATCTATACTTGTCCTATATCTGTTGTGATATGCTATTAGTGCTCCTTGTTTCAGTTTGTTGACTGTTGCTATGAAATGGAAAATTCCCTATCCCTGAACTGTCCAAAGCCTCTTTCAGTAGTTGCAAGATTAGAGGCGTGTTTTCAAAGAGTAAGAGATCAGAATGTGAAAAGTGAAATTGACCGCCTCAAGAAGACTTGTGAATCTCTTTTGTTAAGGTGTTTCCTTGAGCTTGAAAGGCAGATGAATGTTGTTACCCGTTTGTGAGCACGCATTTTTAATTAAGCAATACATAAGAGCATGCTTATTACATTTCATTAATGACTAACCTCTTTGAACATCACCCAATTAAACCAATTTTCCACCACTTGAGGTTAACGCCCTACAGTATTTTCCAAGCAACATATTATTGCTATGGATTTATGATGTGATATGAACACTGTATTTTTTCTGAATGTAGGGCCATTTTTGTAAAAGGGCGTCTGCAAATGCATGCTAAATTTAAAGCTTTAGACGTAATTCAACAAAAGAGCGATTCCTATTCATGCAAACAAAAGGAAATTGAATGAAATGTTTCGTTTCTTACTACGCAGTGTCATCGAATTTATTCTCTTGTTGTCAGAGGTTTACATTTTTGTTAATGATGCTTATTTATTTCCATATTTATCATTTATTTTTGATTGACTTATTCCCTCTAAATGGCTAATAATTCCCAGTTACAATTCGGCTAATTTCCCTATTGCAATGTTCACTGATGCAATGAAAGGCACCTACACCTTTCTAATAACTTTTCTCTTAGTCGAAGAATATTTCTGGCAATACACAATTGACTGAAAACAAAAATAACAATAATTATGCGGGCAGTTCCGGGATTCTTTTTTGTTGCAGTATTTCTTTAAGACGCACAAGAAGACATAGTATTTCAATTTCAATACTCTAGTCTTCACAAGGTAGTAAAATAGTTATCAAACTTAAGGACGGGTTTCTTCCCTTTATCTGGTATTCCGAAAAATAGAAGGAAGTAGATTGGGATATTTTCAAGCTGCTTCTATTCCGCTAGGAATCGAAGGGTTGGGTCTTATCTATTTCTAATTCTTTTACCAGACTATTCCTTTCGTTAGCCTTTTATAATGCATGTAATTCATTATACATTTCCATTAATGGTATTTGGCCATGTTCGAGTCCTACCCATTTATTTAAAAATTAGCAAGAACCATGGAAAACTAATATAACTTGTTTGATTTGAGTAGATTTCCTGCATTCCTTGGCGCTTTTGTGCGGATATAAGCCGATCCTTGCAATTTTCTAATCCAGTTTCCTTGTTTCATGTTTGAACACAGCATGTGATTTTATCGAGACCAATAATTATTTTAAATCGCTTCTCAGATATACAATTCTTTAAATCGTGATTTGCTCGACTACTTAGTGACTCTAATAGGTTCTTATTAAATCACTGTGATTACCTACAAGGTCGGTCAGAGAATAGAATGATTTGAAGTTTCAAACAGCAATGGGTATTTTTCTCTTTTGTTTGAATTCAGGGGTACACTCACTATTTTTAGACACGCTTTCTAGTTATGTGAAGTCCTTCAAAATGTCATTAACTCTAGTTGTTTGAAATAGGACCGTTTGTTTGATTAAAACACACTTAACGATTTTGGTAAATATCATGCTTTGTATTTTCGTAAAAGAATCGAAATTTTCATATGAATCACCCAATAATGATTGCATCATTTGATTTAATTTCCTGTTTCACTTCTTTTTCATCCCTACTTAAAGAGGGGATTTGCCTGTGCTGGGTTTATGGCTTAATTCTTTTGCTCCTTCAGATCATCCCGACAGAAATCTTCAACAATTAACAGCATCAGTCCAAGAGGCCATTCTGAATCATCCCCTAGGAGTACCTGTTCTATTGGCCGGAACAACACTAATCTCTCCCTGGGTAATACGACAATTTCCTCTGACCATTTTGGCAACTTGTCAAGGAGCCCCAGATGTCCTGCGTCGATTGCTCGAACAACCTGGCAACTTCCTAGCAGAACACTTAACTGGCATTTCGCAAGTATTCCAAGCCACACCGACTTGGTCCGCGTTCGCGATTATTGGTAGCCGACGTACACACTGGCAAAGCATTCGTCCTACTACTTAGTCGGATTTTAGTAATCACTTCACTATGTGCGATCTCCTGTACAAAGTCCCTCCCTGTTTCGTCATTGTGATATTACTTCTTGCTGAGAACTGGAAACCCTCATACTTTCGTTCATTCCCCCTCTATGCACCCTTTCGTGTGAAAATTTTCGCTGTAAGGTAGCCTATTCGGCGACCTTGCCTCATTTTATCGTTTCGAAATGTTCCTGTTTTATCTTGTACTTTCATTGCACAGAGCTGAATAAATACTGGAAAGCTTTAACTCAAAAAATCTTTCTTGTAGATTTTCTTAAGATCTAAACACTTTGAAGTTACTAAGATGTGAATTTGTTCTTAGTTTGTGGCAAAATAAAGGGAAAACAGAAAGGTGTCCTGATGTTGTAAAGAAATAATATCGGAATATGGGAGAAATGAAACGAATTGTACGCATCCAATTTCTTTGGCTTAAATTAAAGCATTCGCAGGTTGAGTTGTTAGTTGGCTGTGTTGGTGCTAAAATCTAATTAAATGTGAACTGTAATTGATCGGATTTTAGTCCTTGGAGTAGGGAGTCAAGAATAGTTTAGCTAATGAAAGCCTAATAACCTCTCTTACCGATTGAAATTAAAAGAAACGATAAAATTTCAAAAATTTAGAGGATCAAGAGTTATGTAGAGACCAGAAAATGAGGAATGATGGAGAAGGAAGTAAGCTAACAATTAGCATTTGGTAAAAGGATGATTGAGTTTAAACTGAAGTCAATGAGGGTATTGTACGAAAAGCGGTCTCAACTTGTCTTCATTACGGAAACTCTTACAGAGATGGTAGTAAGGGCCATAAGACATATATATTAGACGTCTCTAAGGATGATTACGAGGTGTGGGCCATCTTGCCGTATTGGCTGGAATCCTCTGCCCCTGGTAATGTTGTGAAGATGTGCATACGTCCTAAGCTAGACTCCATCGATTGGAAGTGCGTTAGATAAGAAGTAATGCAGAAGACGTAAGGTCAGTGTAAATAAGTGCACATCTACCGACGTAGGTGTGGAGTGCTTCTTTCAAAATCCGGTCCCTTCGTAAAGTGGAATCATTCGATTTGCTCACCACTATGGCTTCATTATTCTAGATGAATATCAAACAGTGCTTTCTCAAAAGAAAGTACTAATTTCAATATTCGTAGAATTTGCAAACTTAAAATCCAAGTATTATCTAAATATAACTGGGGTGTGTCCGGCATACGCTCATATTCCGAGCGCCTGTCATTAATCTAGATCACGAAGAGCACAGTACTTTATTGTTGGTACAATCACTCGCCTCGCCAATATTGCGGTTTCCAGAACTCTTAAACCAATGTGAGAAAGCACAAATAGGTGTATGGGGTTGATATGGATGCTCGTGATATTGAAATTAGCATCAAATACTGATTACCTCTAGCTTTCCAATGTTCTTTGTTCATCATTAACGAGCGATCTTAGTATTTTGGAAGGCGAAAGAGCATGACGATTTGGATGTAATCTATTCGGCATTAATCTTAACTGACATGGAAGGAGCGTTAAAACCTCTTGGCATTCGATGGTCAAAAGTTGATCCAAAGTGGGTGATGATAATTGTAAACACTTTTCACTTACCTTGTTTACATGAACTTATAAAAAGTGTTAATTTAAAATAAATCAGTAATAAGATTATAGGGTTAAGTTGGGGTATTGATTTAGAAAATGTGCAATATATGATATTTTTGAACATTTTTTATAAAAATTAATGAATTTTTTATTCCAATGCATGAATTAAGGTTAACATTGGTAAAGAAATTTTGTTCCCATCTTTTTGTACAATAAATGGGAAAATTTCGATGTCATCGCATCATGGACACCATTTTATTCCTTATTCGATTTAAGCTGACAGTTGGATAGCACATTTTTCGAAACTTCATCTTCACTTAAGTTGAGAGGAAACCAACTTGTAAGGGGACGATGATAGAGCATTCCACTTACCGTGATGTCCAGGCAGAAAAAGACCCTGGACAAGACAGTCCAAATTAAAGCATACATGTTCAAGACCATCTAGAAGACAAGGAGGAGAATTAGTTTGGCAAGCCAAGGTCACAATCAATTCTAACTTTATTGACTCGTTTTCTTTACAAAGGTTTTACCACAAGTAATTTAATAATTGTAAAACAAAGTAATTTGGCAAAACTATCGACATATTTTTACTATCGCAATATTTTAAACTTTATTAAGTAACAAATTTTAAGACACATCATTTAGTAAAAAGATTATTTGGGTGATCTACTTGCCAATTAGTATAATGATAGATTTTGTAGGAATAACAATACACTCTACATGTTTGGTATCATACTGAGATCAAAGGTTCCCTAGATAGTTGGGTCATAGAGGCCATCAAATTTTGAAGTGAAATCTGGACGGTAGTTTGTTGGTATGTGAACCGAGTGAAAGTGAAAACTTCAAGGAAAATTTCGAAATATCATTCGATTAAGAAGCCAATTCAATTTCAATCCTATTCATTAAAACATAGTGGGCTGAAATAATGTTGAAATGACGTGAGATAAATTTTACATATTATTCTTAAACTGCTTTTAATTTATTCTGTGAGCGCATTTGATGAAAAATTATTATTTCTCGTAATAAAAAAATCGTTTGAAATTTTGATCATGAGATGAAGGGTTGATTAAAGAATGCAAAATCAAGTTAGAGAGCTAAAAAGCTTGAGTTATTTGAGTTTGATGAAGTAAAATTTATTTAAACTCTGCCTATTGATAAACTAGATTTTAAGGATACAGTCAACGCTATTTTGGGACAATTTTACATCATAGAAATTTAGGGTTTCTTGACCACTTTACTTAATTGAATGCCTTTATTCTTTTAATTTGAATAATTCACGCCATTTTGACAGATGCAAATTTGTAGGTGAGATAGGCAAAGGTAATTCAACATAATAGAAATCACTTGGTTTCACTCAATGTGAACTCTTCACGCTCAATTGTGCCATATATGGACAGGTGGTTGCACAAAGTGGGATCATATCTGACTTTCATTATTTCACATAAAATTTCTCTTCCTGTGGCGCTAAAGACAGCTTCTGTCATGTGAATCACACCTGCGGAATTGTGCAAGCAGCAAAATTTGCCGGTATTTTTCTTGAGAACGAAATCGATAATAAAACGGTCATTTCATAGTCGCTTCAAAATTTTGCTTCCAATACTTCATATACAATGTAAAAATCCACAGAATAAACTAAAATAATCTCTACAGCTTACTCTGATCACTTATGAAAATTGCATCTACCTTAAATCACAGAAATTTAGGCAAGAGTTTGATTAAAATAGATATGAAGCGATAGTGTTTTTTTCATTTATAAACAGTTGTTTAACTAGATTATGGCAAGGGTAAAGACTGTTTGTGTGAAATAAAAGGAACACAATTTATCCTTAAGAATTTAAACCGCAAATCTTAAGATTATTTGCAGCTTATAAGAACCATTTTAAATTTCTCAAAATGATGGGTCGTTACGCGGCAGAATCTTAAGTAATAATACTTAATACAAGCTTAAATTCGAGAAATTTTGTGCGTGGTTTGGGAGACTAAAAGAGAGAAAACAATTTTAATAACAGCAATTATTTCAAGGCTCTAGAGTGAGAATGCAAACTGCAATGCTCCGTCTACAGGTTCACCTTTCCTCATACTCAGTGGTTAACAGCCATTTCCGATACCTGCTTTACGAATGCATTGAGTCCTTTTAGAGACCAGGGTGATTGAAATGTAGTACATCAGAACGTCATTCTGTGTGTTAACGTCAAAAATTCGGCGTGATATTTTTCAAAAATGGTTCAAAACACAGCGCCATATTATCCCCTAGTTGGGTAGGAGATAGACATCATCCTGAATCCCATGGACCAAAGTTCTCAGCACGTTTCTTCAAGATATTTCCTCTACTCAAGTTTTGAAATGGTTTTCTCCAGATGCTATTATGGATATAACTGGAAACCTAATGACTTTGTCTTATAGTGAAAGTCAATGATTTCCAAGAATCCAATTGCATTAGATCCCCAGTAGCACTATCTTCATTTCCTGATTAAAGTTTGCTTTGATGTGCCTCACCTCAGCAACAATTTATTTCACATTAGAACTTTGAAGGGTTCCTCAGCCGTAAATCAGTATCTCAATTAGTTGAATTGATTATTATTTATCCTTATTTTTACTCCAATAAAGTAAGAAAAGAACTTAGGAATGTTTACAGCTGATACTCCACAAATAAGTAATGGCAAAAAATACCCAAGTATATAATTGCTCCCGAAATTAGCCAAGCTCTCTCAACAATGTCGAGGAAACAGGATTTGCGATGTGACTAGTGTTTACTCTGGCTGCGTGACACTAGCGCAAGTTCTGGTCATTGAAATAAAATTAAGATAACGATGCAGCGACTATTGATCGCTGATTGGCTGAGAGGTATCTGCGATTATAACCCAATTTGCTTCCTAAGTGACCAGTTGTAAGGCTGCTCCTTCCAGACTGCTCGAGAGAGCATGGGTTTCCTTCTATCAGCTTTGGAGGCGTTGTGCACTCCAAAGGTATTCTATTGCGTTTTCATCAGAATGAACACAAAACATTGGCATTGCTTCTAGAGGCTAAAATCTACCTAAGTGGAATAGTTGATTATTTGACCATTGTTGAATTTAAAAGGTGGGAGGGGGTGGTAGGAAGGGAGAATAATTACAGACAGTTTTCTGTTGCCTTCTTTTGTCAGATACCTTCCTTCAGATCAAACCAAAAGCCAAAAGCTTGAAAAGAGGATGAAAATCTTAATATTTCAGGTTAGAGCAAAAATAGTTTAGTAAAATGTTTCTAAATCAAACTGGGAAACCATTATGGAAATGCTTCAAGACTCTTTGGGAAAATGGTCTTCTCGGAAGAATCCCCATTGATGGAATCTGACTTAAGAAAAATAATGTCTCAACAACATCTTTGAGCATTTTCTTTTTTTATTAGATAGAAACAATTCATTTTCAAAAAGCTGTTTTCGTCTGTCTTTGAAATTGATATTAATCATTGATGGGAAGAATTTGCATAGCATAATCCCATTTTAGTGTGCTTCATTAAGATTCTCATGATATCTCACGTGAGCACATATTCCAAACTTGAGTGTTGGAGTGTGGGGGGGGGGGTTCTAGGTTTTTCATTACATTTGGCTTTTGTTTAACTTCTTCAATCTCCACCCTCCCCCCCCCCTCCCTCCCCGACCCCATCTATGCCTGGATGTAGTGAAACGTTCATACAGTCAAGCTACCCCCAATAAAGTGAATGCACTATTCATATTTCCAATCATTTTTGAAAACAATGGTTGATAAAGTCATTTACTTTATTGCTTAAAGGAAAGCGGTTTTTGAGACTTGGATATCTTGAATCCGAATCTAACCACCTCTGCCTAACCGAGATCATACTTACTTTACTAGTTCCCTCGTGTTCCATTAATTTGAGAGCTTTATGAGCACCGAGACTCAGCAAAAACGACAAATTGGTTCTTAAAATTAAATTTAAATTTTCTGTTTCGTTTTCAAAATCTTGCGCTTTAATAGCTTTAATTCGTGGGGAGTGGTTTTTAGCTTTTAAAAGCAAAGAAGTCGACAGAATTATGCAGCCATTCAGTAATTTGACAAAATGGAAAAAAATTTCCACTATTCGCGTTCATTGTTTCAAGAAAGAAATTCAAACGACAACAAAAATCTATAGCGGCATCCATTTTGGTATCAGATAGAAATATTCCATATTTAATTGTCAATTAGAAGAGAAGATACTGTAATAATCTTAAAATACTCTTTTCCAAAAAATATTAGAAACACTACAAATAACTCAAGATTGATGAGATTTCTAGAAAGAACTATACCTGTTTTTTCGCATTACTGAAGATCAGCTATAGCTGAAATGTTGCGGTGAAATGGTAATTATCTATATGAACCACCGGTTTCATCGACACATTGTAGGTGAGGGTGAGTTGTAAAACGTGTGATTGTCAAGTGCCAAATTCCGTTATCTGATAGACTGACACTCTATGAATCACATGAAAACAACGCACCCCGATTTTATATGTGTGCTAGTGAATTTACCCTTTAGCAATTGAATGCTATAAAAATAATGACCTAATGATTCACTGGAGCGGAAAAGTCGATTTCTTTTAATTCCTTGTTTCCTCATTATTCATTTCACAATGAAGCAATTTCATGTTTTCATTCATTGACGTTCATTTGTCTGCCTTCTCAAGCATGACAGTAATGGAGCCTGTAATTTTGGCAATTAATCGAAGATAAGTGAGACTTTTAACTTGAAGAAATGTCACTTTCAGTCAAATGATTGCCATATTAACCATTGTTCCAGAAGATATATTTTTCAATATATGGATATTTATAAGTCAGACTGAAAGCAGCATTTTCACACCTCTACCCTCCTAGTCTGCATTTCAGGTGAATGATCAGTTGCGTAAAGCTTGAAACGTTATACTGATTAAATTGCAAGTTATAATTTGAGGGGTAGGGTGTTAGTCCGTTTCCTACGAATACGAAAAGGTAGTACCTTAATCTACGTTGAGATGTGGAAGATTTTGCGCTTAAATACACCACTGAAAAATACAGAAAGTGCCTAGTTGACGTTCAAAATTAAGTTAATCCTATTCAATTTAGAACCATGATTGCGAAAAAATTAAATTTTTGTTTAGTCTTGCTCTCTAGACAATCACTAGCAGAACTTGCCTATAGTAACCAGTTCACCGGCTATTATTATCCAGCTGTCACCATTTATAACTCACTCTCATCAAATAAGGTTCAAATAAGCTGTTACATTAATGCCATTTAAAATGGCAAAAAGTGAGCCTAATTCCTTATATCTCATTGCTTTTACCAAGTCACAAAAGAAATAGAAATGGCCATTATATCTGCTTGAAAGTGCTCCATTGTGGTATAATTATAAAAAATTTTGAATAACGAAGATTTATTGCCAAGAACAAAGTCTATAGTCATTTGCATATCGATTAAGGCAATCCCATTTCATCATTGGATCCTGAGTTTTATAGCCATTGTAGAGGACTAATTAATTGATAGCAGTCCTTGCTTTCTTCTCATTTTCCAGATACTCGACTGGGATTGGCTCTTTCGTAATTTTGTCTGAAATCTTTAGTGAATGAAATAGTTCCTACGTCAGTTCGCATTGTCTAACTATTTTACGCATTAAATGCACATTTTTTAAAGGAAAAAATGCACATGCATTCACTCATTTATTATTTGCGTAAAGAGATCGTAACTGAGGCCACTTTAGGTATTATTCGACATTTCCTCCTGCTTCCCACTAAAAACGATTATTTTTTCTTCCTAAAATGTTTATGAATGAAGCAAATTATGAGTTTTTTTATATTTTCAAAAATTGTAAACTTAGGCCAGCCTTATCAGTATTTTGTCTATTGTCAAGTATATTCAATGCTATTTACAACACCATTAACACTTAAAAGAGGAAAACTAAGTTCTAATCACATGGGTATACTTGATAATAATAATAATAATTAATTTTTACTTTTAGGTGGAGTAATTTTGTAAGATAACAATGATTTCGAGTATGTTTTTCGCTTATTTTATAATCACACCCTAATTTGATATATTGAACATGTGCCACGGGATTCCTTTTGCCTTTGCTGTAGAAATTCTTATTAAAACCCCAATAATAAAAAATCCTGTGTGTCTGATAATCTTCCTCCCTACTTAAAGCTTATTTAAAGAAAGGTGGTTGCACATCGTTTCATAAGGGTATTTCAATTCTTCTAAAACAAAAATTGTCGATCAGTAAGTAGCCATTCGAAATTGTAGACACTGTGATTAGAAACGAAATTCCTGAAAATACATTTGTTTTGAATGTCTTCCACGGTGTCTGTACAGCAAAATGGCAGATATTACGCGAAGATGGAAGAGACTCAAAGTCTTCGAATACTGGCTAAGTTGGCTAATTAATGCTTCAAGCAATAAATATCAAAGTTGATATTATGCTTTGTGCCTTTTCCTGGAAAAAGTAGAGGAAGAAACCAGGAGGGATAACTAAAATGCCTCATTATAAGAGCTTACTGGTTCAACGGAGCGCCAACTTTTAGCATAAACTGGGCTTTCTTTTAAAATTATTCAAAATATGATTATTTTGTGATTAATTCATTATGTAAACAATGACCAGCTGGACAAATTTTCCAGCTAATTAATTGGATAAAACGTAGTTTAGGGTGGAAACAGTGCTACCTAAATCAGTATTTGCACGCATGTTTTTATAGCATGCCAAGACGTAGTTATAAATATGCTGATGGTCGCCATATTTTTTCATAATTCTGAGAGTTGAATAAGAAAATTCTACACTTTTTGTTTTATTACTTGAAATAGCTAAAAAGTTTTAGATAAAATAGAGTTGTACATGCAAATCGACCGAGTTTTCCCTCTAAAATAATATCATTTTTCATTAAGGTGGTTTCTCGACACCTACTCTAGTTGGCAAATTGATATCTGAGGCATTAAAATCAAATTAATTTGATTACCTATTTCTGTGCTTGAAAGAGAGTGGAGGCTTATGCACACCTAATGTGCTTGCATTTTGTTATAATCTCTGCAAGACTTGCACCTTGTATTTCCAATCCTCCAACTATCAAAACTAATGTTAAGTGGGTGAATATGGCATAAATAGAATACTTGAAGGTTCGAAATTTGCCATAGGCACGTGCAAATTGCTTTTGCTATGTTAAAACCACTTTAACTCAAATCCATCTAATTATGTCTTAGTAATTGGCAGAAAAATGGCAGCTGCAGAGGTTGATCGATCCATAAAATTAATGAAACCAACAATGGGGTCTAGGCGTGAATGTCAAGAATGAATTGGCAAAAAAAGTAGAGTGCAGACCAAAAATAAACAGCACTTTGTTCGACAGACAGAAAAACCAAGTGCTTAGAGAGTAATGGACAGTACTACTTTTATTGTAGACCAAACTGACTTCTTTTTCCATCTTCAGAATTCAGTAATGCAGGAGGGAGAAAATGAATTACTTGAACATTTGATAGTCGTTTCTATTTACGCTCATTGACCCTTTAACCCCGTTATGACCGTACGATTCTCTTTCAAAATAAGCTGCGTTGGTACTAAACTCGTAAAAGAAGGCTCCATTGGCGTATGAAACATGTTTACCATGTCCATAGATTCACCAAATACCACCAAAACTCACCATGTCGCCATCAGTCTGCTGTGAGACACGCATGAGTGCGGTTGGGTGCATTTTTGGAAAAAATTATTCGGGCGTTAAAGGATTAAATGGCAAGGTGAGTACGTGGAAGTAATGCAATATGACATACAGTCGGGTCATGGTAGCTTGAAGCCAGTAGTCAACTGCCGGTTAATAGACTTTTTTGCCGTATGAGAATGTAGGACATATAGGGGGGTCATGGTAGTTTGAAGTGAGAAGAAAACTGCCGGTTAATAGACTTTTTTGCCGTATGCGTATACGACTGCCGGTTAATAGACTTTTTTGCCGTATGAGTAAACGTAGGCAAGGAGGCATCACATGGCGAGGAGTCTAACCCGCACCCCAATGTCAACTAAAAGACTAGTAAAATTATCATAAAGCTTGCCATGTGATATAACTAAAATGAGTAATATAGGCGTAACGGTCAAAATAGAGGTATATTTTAATTAAATTGCAAAATTCCTCACAAGTTACATTATACCTAGTTAGAGTCAACAATCAGTTGCGAAACTAAGGAGGAGTTTGAAAAATAAGCAGAGATCGTTTTGAAAGACTGAATTCTCATGGACTCGTCATAACACCCTCCCCCAAAAAAACTAACTTCGACGAATTGTCTTTTACTCCTTTGGTCACATATATTCAGAGGGAAACGGCTATCCTCTTGTCAACCATCCATTGTTCATATCGATGTTTGAGTGCAATGCGAACAATAAAGGAAACTAAAATGTTCTATATCGCATTAAATATTATCTATTATTTTGTGATTATAATTAACATCATCTTCTTGTTCGAGATAATGCTAAGATTTTAAAATTTTATTAATAAGACAGAAAATGAATATGGAAATTGGCGAGTTGCTTTCAATATCTAAAATGAAGTTGTAAATGATGAGAGACTCCTGTATGATTATATTTTGAATTTTCTTAATAAGTGAATAAAATTTCGATAATTGGCTGTCCACTGCAGGAACAATGTTGATCGGGAGTTCCTTTTGAGGGTACCGAAACAAACTGATTTTTCGTGCCAATATATATTAGTGATAAGAATTAATGTGAAAAAACGTTTATTTACACTTAGTTTTAAGCTATTGATATATCAGGAAAAGGGAAATTGCGCCTAAAACAGCATCATTTAACGGTCCTATATTTGTTTGAATTCGTCAATTGTCATAATAGGTTCATTTTGACTAGCCTGAGTGCAGTTATTAAAAAATCGGCATTTTCAGAACCATTCGTGAGATAAGCCCGTCCTATTTTTGGTTTAATTTCAAATGACGACCTTATGTGATTCCCCAAAATTTATGCATCAGCTTTTAATTAGAAAAAAATACCCTCTTTTTAACTTGCCACATAGAGTCATAAAATATTGCAAAATTTACAGTACTGTCGACTTCTTTTCAAGAAACATTGTCACATATATGACCCTTGTTTCTGGATAGTGGATGACAGTATGAAGAGACCCAATTTCAATTTAGCAATCGATTATTTACTTATTAGTATGGTTCAACTTGAGTAAACTCTGTAGAGTGGCCATTGAAAATTTTCGAAAATCATCTCCAGTTCAGTGGGGTAAATCAATTACCAAATCTTGAAAACGATAAGTTATCATTTATAATGAGCTGTGAATAATTTTAGACAAAATAGAATTTTCATTTGTAAAAGCGTAATGATATTCCATTTAACAATAAGTGGATTGGCCGTAGAGGATAGTTACATGAATAAGACTTGACTTATTCTCAGTATTCTTGATGGCGGAATATCCAAGTGCAGATAGTTCCCTTGAATTATTAAGTTGGTATAGAAGAAGCAGACGTATAGTTAGTCTAGCGATTACAAAAATTTTGCCCTCAACAATCATTATTAGTAATTGAATACATTCAACAGAACTTGAGAGAAGAGTGATGGCTGATTAGATAAGAAGGTCAAGAGATGTAATATTCGAGAATTTTCAAGTACATATGAGATTTCTTTGATTGTGTTAGGATTTTGTACGTCACAAACCCCAGAATAAAGCTTTAAAAAAACACGCTGGATCACTACACTAGACCTGCTTCGAGGCCTTATTTCAATTTATCGGAAAAACATGGATTGTTGTGCTTGAATTAGTTTGTGCTATAGTTTCTATCTCTAATTTTCTCCATATTTAATCCATATAACTACTCCGTTAACCTGACATAATTAATGGTTACTATTTTTAAATATAGATCTGAAATAGACTGAACATTAATGATTTTGCGTTAATTGAGTTAACTGGTATAGCTGTGGATTCTAGGTGGTCATAGTATTCTGTGTACAAAGAAATTGTAGCTCATGAACAAATTTAACATTTTTCTACTATTTGAAAGTTTATTTCCTTTTTCTGAATGCAAATCAGATGGCTATTTATTAATATTTAAAGCTAATGTTAATTCATTCTCTTCCTTAAGTTTTTTTCAAAAAAGATTTTAAGTCAATATCCAATGAATTACTGAATTTATCAATAAACACCGTAATAATTAAATGGTAATCTACACTCATATGGGTTAAAAAATTGTTCTTGCAGCTACCCGAGTATATTTTCTAATATTCGAAAATAATATTCAATTATAATTGGTTTCAGTATATGATAATTGAAGCACAGTAAAGCTGCGAATTTAGCAATTCCATAGTATAAATGCATTTTTGGCAAATTCACCTATAAATACGTTTGTGCTAATATCCATATTTTGTAATATAATAAAATTCCTTCCACGTTACAAAGTACAACAATTTCTGGACATATCAGTTGGCAATTTAGTAAAAAAATAATTTTTACACCTCAGAACATATACGAACAGATAGTACTCCGGAGATCAGATCAGATTTTAATTTTAACAAAAGTAAGAACCATTTCTATACGAGACGTTTTATTTAAAGGGAAAATATTTCATGTCCACATGTTATAATATGATAAGAAATATAAAACTTAATGCATGAGCTGAACGTTGAGTAGTTAAGATACGATGTTTTACCTATTTTTTAAAGGCATCAGCTAAATCGAAGTTTAAATCTCTAATAGGAAACTGCGTTTCCTTGTTTTGGACAAAGTGTTTAAACTTTTTCTTGAAATTATATTATCCTTTCTCTTATCAGCTCTTCAATTCAATGAACAAACAATATATTTTTAATGTGTAAATTGAATTTTGAAATTATGTATAATAATATGAAGTGAAACAAAGCATAAGTGGGCAGAAACGCATATAAATCTTGTTTAAGCTCTCAAGGTTAACCGGAACTATTTAATTTCCTAGGGCGTTTTGTATTGTTCTTATTTCCTAAGCGCACAATTGCGCTAATAGAATTGCAATTTCCGCTGTTCAACTTCTATAACAATGTCTTTGACACTTGGTATGCTTACGTTTAAAATAATTTGCCTTTTCAGACAAGTTATATCCCGCTGTTCCTTTTGTTGAAAGAGGAAAGCATGTTATTATTGGTTCTCATCCTAAAGAAAGCTTTATTGTCTATACGAACAAGAAAAACGTATTTATTCGCGATTTAACTGTAAGTAAAAGCATTCTTCATTATGAAATGTAGACGAAAATGGATAATGACGTGTATAGTGGTCACAGTTTTGAAGTTCAATGTGCAAAATATTCTCCCAGTGGGTTTTACATTGCATCTGGAGGTATGATTTTAATTTAAAAACGTACTTTTTTTGTTAATTTAGATAAGTCTGGTAAATTACATATCTGGGATACAACACAGAAGGAGCATCTGCTTAAAAATGAATTCCCTGTTTTGGCTTCAATTAATGATATCTGTTGGACAAGTGACAATCAAAGGATTGCCGTTGGTGGGAATAGTGGTGAAAAGTGAGTTAAAGTTTGAAGTTTTTGAAACTGATCTTTGTATTAGATTCGGAAAGGTGATTAACGCTGAAATGGGTACTGAGGTAGGAGAAGTGGTAGGCATGTCAAAGCCTATTAACTGTGTTGACATGAAGCCAACTCGACCTTATCGTCTAGTGACAGGAAGTGAGGATTTCACCGTGACATTCCTTGAAGGACCGCCCTTCAAGTTCTCCAAAAATCTCCGAGATCACACTAACTTTGTTCAATGTTGCAAATTCTCACCCAAAGGTGATATCTTTGTCACTGGTGGCTCTGATGGTAAATTATTCGCCTATGATGCTACTTCGGGTGACAAGATTGCCGAGATTGGTTCCCCTGCTCATAAAGGCGGTATTTACGGTATTGATTTTTCACGATCTGGCGAAAGACTGGTTTCCGTGTCGGCCGATAAGAAGATTAAGCTTTGGAACACTACCCAACCTTTCGAAATGCTCTCGGAGTATTCATTCGAAGATAAGTTGGGCAATATGCAGGTTGGTTATTTGGCAAAACATTTCTAGAAATCTCTTACCTTGATTAATGGATCTCTTATGTAAACCTATTTTAAAGGTAGAAGAGGCTAATGTAACACTCGTGTCATTTTACATTATATGATAGTGGGCTCTATTTAATTTTCGGTTTCTCCATGCAGTATTGACTTGTAAAGTCAACTTTTAAGCTCACAAAATCAGTTATTTTGCATTTATAATGGTAACCTTTCTCGTAAACTATTTCAGTCGTAGTCCCTGTATTACGCTAAAAATGTCTGGTTTTATTGTTACACACCGTTGCAATTGATCTCCTTAGAGTAGTTGTAAAAGGTTATATGATGACTTTGCGCTCTCATTAACTAAAGGGCGGCTAGTTCGATCTAATCCGTTTTTGCTCCTTGACTACCTAGTCAATTCGTAATTAGCTTATTTCTTTAAGATGATAGCAATAACTTATATCGAATGTGATGTCTCAACCTTAATCGTAAAAGACGCGCCTTTCAAATTATCAACATTCTCGGCTTACTAATGCTGATTTTTTATGCAAATGTTGTTAATTCTATTCTACGTTAAAAAGTATATGCTGCTTTAGATAAAAGGGATTTTGTGTTGGGTTGGAGCAAAGCTTGATATCTGTGCTTTGTCGGCGGTCTAGCAAATTGGGGAGATTTTTGACATCCTGTCGCACATTTAGAAAGTTGTATATCTTTTATAAACTTTTTTCATTCTTGTGGAACTGTCCTACCTAGACGCAGACCCTCTTTATTTTACCTGATTGTACACATTTCTTAAATTTCCTGACTTTGGGTATGATAAATCTGGCAATTTAACGATCTGAGATTTTAGACGCCTCTTTGTTCACGTTTTAAAGCAATAGAAGGTTCTAATCTTGTGCCTTGGAGCCAGTGCGGCAGAAAATTGTGCCGATGTCTGTTTTCGAGTGCAGAGCTCATATTCAGGTGTGCATTTTATTAATTGGATTTGAAATCGCCCCCCCCCCTGCCATTTTGACTTCAAGCAGATTTAGAGTAGTTAATTGCATCTAAAATTAGTTTATGAACCAGGCTTTAGTCTTGCTCTGTTAGATTTTTCCATATCCGTTAATTTTTATTATTATCGCTATTCCACTGAAGTTTATTTTTGCCTTAGTACTAATTAGAACTTTGACTTTGGAAACTTCTTTTGTGGATAACGATTTTTTCATGCTCAAGTAATTCTTTTGCTCACTTTCATCCTCCATACTAAATAAGGAAGCTATACTGTACATAGAAAGAATATATTAATGTGTACATTTGCTCTCCAATAGATTAGGATCTACTAGCTCGTAGAAGTTCTTTATGGTTTCATTCCTTGCGCTACTATCAACTATGCACTTTTCTCTCTGAAGTGTCACCTAAATCGGACTTCTTGATTCATTTAGCTCGGCTGTGTTTGGGCTGTTGGAAAAATCGTCTCTCTAGGTCTAAATGGCTCAATGACTTGCTTTGACGTTACTGATAATGCTTCTAAGCTTGACGTCCCGTCAAATGTGATCTTTGGTCACTCTCGACCTATTCAGCGTTCTTGCTACTCTACGTCTACTGAGCAACTCATTACAACTTCTTACGATGGTTTAATGGTTCGATGGAACCTCTCTTCTGGTTTGGCTGAGCCTTTTGAGGGTAAAGAGGGTCATACTTCAGCTATTAACGGCGTGGTTACTTGCGGAGATCGTGTCGCCTCAGTCGCTGTTGACGACTGCATCGTTTTCAGCTCACTGTCAAAAAAAACATACGAGTGAGTCATTTTGCGTCGTTTTTTTACAATGTCTTAATGCGTATTTACTTCCCCTATTTGACCTTAAATTGTTTTCCCTTTGGACTCCTCTTAACACGGTTCTGCGCCGCTATTCGGTCAAAATTACGGTCGTGTTTACTATTGGTTAGTAAGAGGAACCAATCAGAGTCGACTTCCTAATATGGTATTGTTGCTGATTGTGCTTGGCTGATGTTCGTATGACAATCGGGTTGAAAAGGGATGCTTTTATTTTAATCATTATTTTCTTAGTATAATTACGTATGCTGTATTTTCTTGAGGAAGTTGGCTACGAGATAATTGTGAAAAATTAAATTTTTTTAACAGATTTCAATTTGACACTTCGTTGAGCTTGTTTCGCTGCTCAATCTCTGTGCTGTTCATTCCGATTCATTATAAATTTAATGGGTAACTCAAATGTAAGTAGGGATTTTAGGTTACTGAAGTGAGATTTGTTATGAGGGTAGTGGTTAATTATCCTCAATACAACTTACCTTCAATTAGCACTGATGTTCCTCGTAACGCGTTAAATTCTCTCAGGCGTTTTGTTTCGTACTGGCTATTGACTTCTAATAGCCTATTCATTTGCGAATATCTCATCTACCGAAATGTCCACAATTGGCAATTTTGTCGCTCTTTTAGATTTCCTCCGTTGCTTTTGCATTTATCGTTTTGTTTTCTTCAACACCCTCCAATACGCACCGAGCGTTTATAAGATTCCTCGATTCGAATTTTAATGAACTCTTATTTGTTATCACATTAAATAGTGTAATTGAATAACTGACCACATTTAATTCTGTTAACGACCTATTCTGATGCATTCGGTTGTAGTTATGCAATTAATAGGAGGATTTTATTGTAAAACATATTACCTTACCGCTTCTCTTAAGGTGAAGCTGTGCAGTTATATGTGAAACTATCTTTTTCCATGGAACAAATTTTAGTCCTTGAAAAAGGGAAGTAAATTAATTGCAGCTGATATTATCAATAGTGAACCCCCCCCCTTATATTTGCTTATTAAATGCCTACTCAATGTTGTAGTTTTGGAAAGGAGTTTATCCATAATCCATATGGAGTATTTGACTTTCAATAATTCTTGTGTTGACAATGTTCTCATGATGGTTTTGTATTGGCTAGTTCTCTTTCCAAGTTGATAAATTGATTTATCGGCTGAATTACTGTCAATACCGTCATGTACAATTGATCTTTATTGTTTCGCTTCCTTTCGTCACTGATATCATTACCTGAAAGCCAATTTCCCCTTTATCTAAGTATCTTATCGCGGCTATGATTGGAGAGCTAAAAGTTTCGCTTGAGATTGCCTCTTTAGTGCTTACTAAATCGGGTCTACGTGCTGTGGGAGTCACTGAATATGGCTATGGTTGGTGTTCCCTATACTAATGCATAAATAACGGCCTTTCTGATGGTGTATAATCTCTATTGCGTAGTTGTTCCAATGAATTAAGTGCCCCCTTTCCTCCTTTCATTTCAGGCAATCCGTGAAACTGGCCTCTCAGCCTCGTGGTCTCTGTATCGCGCCCAGCAAATCCCTTATTGTGGCCATCTGCATGAAGCATCTCTACGTCTTCTCGCTTGCCCCTGATGCTCCCACCACACCTTTGACAATGCTTGAGATCTCCCTGGAAGCCTCCACGGGCTGTATCTCTGAGGATGGAGAAATACTCGCTGTTGGAAAGAATGTTAGTGTTCACGTGCCTTTATCTATTCAATTCATACCATTGTTTTCCAACATGTTCTGGGGTATGAATGTGCGGTCGTGCACTGCAGATCCAATGTTCAATATGCATGTCACAAATCAAATGATTGATACTTCCGATAGTAACCATGGGAAAAATGGGATATTGTTGTTCGAATCTAAAAAAAGAAATCAAAGTTGCAATTTGACATCTTCATTAACAATATTTGTTCATTTATAATTTTACAAAATTAGTCAAATGGGTTGTTGCTGGGGGGGGTGACATTTTCAATCATTCATTTCCTATTCTACTAGAGTGCTTGAGTTTATTGAGGCGTTTGTAAAGAATAAGGCAGCAGTGTGCATTTATTAATGTATTTTTATTTCTTTGAATTTCCAAAATATTTAATAATTTCGACTGACAGAATTTCTCCTCTTTTCCAAACGAAAACCGGTAACTTGTAGCGGATTGCTTCACGGTTAAGCCTTGACCTATCCTCACTAATCCTTGTGACAAAATTCCCTAATATGGAAAGGCTGCCGGGATTAGTTAACCTACCTCAGACGTATAGAGAGTATATCGTTTATTGCCAATTATACTCGCGGCAAACATAATTATTGATTTAATACATTTAACGTAACTTGGGCGAATATTAATGGCTGATTAGATAGGAGGACCTTTGTGCCCACCTTCTGGAATGTTCGAGTGCACAATGGATTGCTTAGTTTAATCGTGCTAGGATTGTCCACTCCACAGACTCCAGTCGTTATATACATTACCAATTCAAGCAATTTTCGAGATATTGCACTTGTCTGTCGATAGAAAACGATAATTTCTTCATTCTTTCTCGGAAAAAAAACTGTATTTGGATAATCTCATTAGACCAACATCACTATATTATTAAGTATTTATCGTGCCATTCTATTTCTATTGTATAACCCTGTGCTTTTAGATTCTTAGGCAAAAAAATCGTGGAGCCTTAATATTTACTTTTTCTAATGGCCTCCAATTTCTCTCTGCAAAAGATTATTTTCGCTGCAATGCCCATACCGCTCTCCCAATTTTGCACTTTACGACTGCCCCCTTCATCACCAGGTTCCAAATTCCGACCCCATGTGCACGCTCTCTTTTTGAAAGTTCACGCTGACCTCCTTAAGTATTATCGATTTAAGGAAGGATGTTTTGCATATTTTCATCATCTGTTATTTACATGCCACCAAGATATGTTGTTAGTGTGATCAAAGTCAATAAGTAATACTATTACAAAAACAAATTAGTATGAAAGGGGTAAACTAGTATCGATTTTCTGAAATGTCCCCAGATAATTGGTAAGAGATCCGTCGATCTTGTTGATTTCGTATTCACTCTTTATCTCAAGTGTGATACGATGCCTGGGATAGTTGAGGTGGCTGAGTTGTTTGAAAGGATTTCTAACAGTGACATTCAGAAACGTGGTGTCCTAAACTTTTACTGGGTTTATTCAAGTCCCTTACAAGAACTACTGCCCATTACTTCACCTATTTCACTAAATCGGTTGTAGCCTTTCCCGCGTTCCATTTTCATTTAAAAATACACCTACATTCTTAACGTCACGCTTGTCGGCTATTGTCCTTGCACTACGCCTTCATCTCCCTTCCAAGCCCCCCCCCCCCTCCTCTCCTATCCTCATCCTGCTTCTTTCAACATATTTGAAAGAGGATAGCATAGAAGGATGAATTACTTTTCAATTTCTGATATAAGTAGTTGTTCATTTCTTTATCGCGGTTATATCTGTTCTGGGAGAGTTCCCCTTAATATCTTTCTTATAAATTGATGTCTCTAGGACGGGAACGTCGAATTCTACCTTCTGGCTGACGGTGGCAAGACCTTGGTTACCGTGGCAGAGGGTGTAAAGATGGAAGCCGATTGCACCACTCTGGCCTTCTCTCCTGACGCATCCTACCTCATTGTTGGCGATTCTAATCGATACCTTCGTTTGTTCAAGGTGAGAGCCTTTTAAATCCATTTCTGATGACCGAAATTCGAATATATGGAGAACTTTTAACAAAGATTCAGGGGATTTATTGGCAATATCGCGTTCAATAGAGACTCAAAAGTGAGGTAAAACTGGGTAAAAGTTTACTGCGTCACATGAAGCATAGCTATTCGTTCTCTAAATGCTATTTTCGATAGATTAGACTATGCTTGTGGCTTATGATCAAAAGTCTTTTGCCGTCTTTAACACCATACACTTAATGCGTGTCTATTCTTGTTTAAGAGCCGTTAAATGTCACACTTGGTTGAGTTCTCTACTTGTTACTTCTGTTATACATACCATTCTCTAAGACATGGTTGAGGCTTACTCAATTTGTGTTCTTGAACTTTGGTTTGCATTGTAAGTTTGTTTATTTTCGTTTAAATTCACTTTAGAAATACGTGTCTATTTTCAGTTTGCAAGTGAACTCAGTTGACTGCAATCGATCAAATAGATTGTAGACAAATAGCACTAATACTTTTCATTGGGTTTTCTGCTTTAAAAATGTAATTTCTCTCTTGAGGACTATGAAGTCACTAACCTTTTTGTTCATCCTTGTTTCAATAACTAGACCCTAGCAGCGTTAAAATGTATGCTAAGTTGCCAATAGTTTAAATAATTTTAGTTTTCATTGGATCGAAGAAAGAAAAAAGCATCGGATCGATTTGGCGAAAAATTCTGTGGTCTAGTTCCTCTTACAATTCCTAGTTATAAACCCGTTAGCAGACTGTTATCTTCTTTGCAGAGATTACTCCGAATATGTCTTCCATTTATCATTCAAGTATAGTTAATTGTAGTTATTTCGTTACAAATTCAGCTCTAAAGGATTTTTCTTCTCCTTCATATCGTTTTATATGCCCAAAACGAATAAGTCGATTAAAATTACATCCTCTTAATTCGAAATGACATTTTATCTTATCACTTACTTTATATCTGCATTCTTGAATTTAGGTTGAAGGTGTTGAAAGTGGCAATCCGAAATTCAACAAAACTCGTGAATGGCGGGACCATTCAGCTCGTGTAACTTGCGCAGCCTGGACTCCAGATGGCAAGCACTTAGCCACTGGTGGTCTAGATTGTGCCATCATGGTTTTCAGTCCCACAGCCTCCTCAAGGATCTGCGAAGTTAGAAGTACGTTGAACTTGTTTTGAAATTATCGTCGTTACCCCCTTTTTCCTAGCCATCATCACCTAACCATTTCTTTTCTTCTCTATAGACGCTCATCCGGCCAATATGATCACCTCTCTAATCTGGAAATCGAATACGGAGCTCATTAGCACAGGTCAAGATGCCTGTGTGAGAACGTGGAAGTTGAATTGAGTGAGATTAGTCTTCAATGCTTTTTCCCCCTCTAACCTTCCAAATCCTTTAACTTCTTAACATTGTCTGAAACGAAGAAAATTAACTAGGAACTCTCTCTCTCTCTCTACTCATTTGAATCGACCGACTTCTGTCTCCATTCGTTCTTCTTCTCCTTTTTTTATATGGATGCATGTCGCAATTCGTCCGCAATCGAGTTTCAAATGATTAGCATGCGTTTATTATTTAATTGGGAAAAAATAATTTAATCGTATTTAAATTGTGTTTACAGTGCACATTTAGCATGCTCTTTGCATAGTTATGTTAAAGTGAGGTTACTCATGCCTTTCTAATGCAAATAACTGCGATATGTACCTGTTATCATGCCGTTTGAAATAGATCTCCCCAAAGCTTGCGTCAGGAGTACATTATCAACAAAATACATTATACGTTTGGGAAATGCCAACTATAGACTCGAGATAAAGCAGAGAGTTAGCGCGAAGGCCGTTTCTTAAGCACATTTTTAATCAAGTACATTTGGCTTTTAGTAATAAGCTATGAAGAGATAATTGTAGCTTTTCTCTTTAAACTGAAGGGAGTGAGGATGGATAAATTTTGTATCAAATGGCAGGCTTATTGATAGTTCTCGTTAGCCCCTTAGTTGACTTTAGGCTTCACAGAGAGGGGGAACATTAAATTCGCAAAAAGAGAGGGAACAGAAGAGTGATTCAGACGAAAAAGAGGCGGGCACAAAGGTGTTGAAAAAGGAAAGGTGCGTACTATGGAAGTGGTCGAATATGACGTACAGTTGGTTTATAGACTTTTTTGCCGTACGAGTATGCGTTGCCCAGGCTACCCAAGTGGAGATAAGTCTATCGCTCACCCCCGTGTGGATAAATATTTATTTCATATGATGGGTATCATTAGACCTTTAGTTGACTTCGTGCTTCACAAAA
>UZAE01000142.1:0-34258 GCA_900617975.1 Rodentolepis nana | reverse complement strand
TCATTTGACAACTTCTTTTAGGTTCCAACTGATATAATGCTGTGACTTCGATTGATTCAGACTAACGGTGAACTCAATAATGGTTTCCCTTTGCTTTATTAAGGAAGTGTTATGGCTTGCAAGCAGTTTGTTAAATTTTTAAGTGCAATAATTTATTTATGACACTATTTTGGAATCCTCCCTTTACTCGCGATCTCGTTTACGAGGTTTAGAGGTCTATCTGTATGATTCAGTTATTCTAGAACTATTTGTGGTAGAAATCGCTTCGAAACATGAGGTTATAGTTGTATTTTTTTACCTCTGGCAACATTATTTATTTATATCAAATGGCAGGCGTTTTGATAGTTATCATTAGCCATTTAGTTGACTTCAGGCTTCACAGAGGGGAAGGAACATCAAAGTGAAAAAGGTCGAGATGGGGGGGAACAGGAGAGTGTTTCAAAGATGTAAAAGAGACAGACACAAAGTTGGAAAAAAGGTGAGGTGAGTACGGTTGAAGTAGTCGAATTTGACATACAGTGGGGGTGATGGTAGTTTGAAGTGAGAAGTAAACTGACGGTAAATAGACTTTTTTGCCGTATGAGTATACGTTGCCCAGGGTGCACCACGTGGAGGTAAGTCTATCGCACACTCCACCTCTGGCAACATTGTACGCGGCGTTTATCACTGTCGGAATGTGTAAACTGAGATGGCCTTTTGTCTATGCTCATGCTAAAAATCGATACGGATTGGCTTAGCATTTGCTATTGGTGACATGCTAGTATCATATGATGAATTTCTGGCTTTTGTAAATCTATTTAATTAAGCATAGCACTTTTAATTCCAAAGCACGTTTGACATTGGAGGTAACTTTCATGCAACTAAAAGCGGTTTAATCCAGCAATAAGGATGTGAATGACTGCTAAACTTAAGCTTAAATTACAATCATTTTGAAGAAAAAAGTGTTCCCTCTGTTAGTTATTTGTTAATTTGAACTTTTACCGGCCATTAAATGATCGAGTAGATCAAGTAAGTAGATCCTATTACTGTTAAATTAGAACTTTCTTTCAGTGATGACTTAGACGCATTCCCTGCCTTAATCGATGGTATTTATTTTGATGCGCCTGATTTGCCTCTGCTACACCGTGTTTTAGACAGGATAAGCGAAGAACCAAGATACTGTGAGACTACGTGATATCCTATAGCTTAACATTCCCCTTCAATTCATTAAAAGTAGTGTGCATATCTCAATTGGCTTTGAATGAGGAGGTTGCACTCTTAAGTATCTCCATACTTACATTTTGAAGCGTTCTTAACCATAGTGTCATTTCGGTTCTACTATGGAATTAGCTAATGTTTGACAGACAAACCTTCCCATGCATTATTCATTGTTTAGCAAACGTCTTAGCAAGTAATTATCCTGTTTCAAGGCAAGTGCAGAAATATGGGTTGAAATAGCGACCTCTAGGGCAATTCATTTGAGACTCACTGTTGGAAGCAACTCCCCCCACCCCTCCTCTCCAAGTAACCAGGTTTCAATCCGTCATGGATTAGTGAGAACTAATTGTCTTCTCTACGACCACTTGTACCATGTAAACACATTGATGGAGATGCGGGGTTACTAGGTGGAATGCGAGATGGTTTCTGGAAGGGACTGAACATGAAGGGCCTGACCCCTTCACACCACTTCACTTCACTTCACAAGGATTAATGGAATGTATGGAATGCACTCAATGTTTTGGAATACAACGTCTGATAATTGCCAAGTTTGCTTCAATCCTATTCATGATGTCTGCCAGTATTTAGGGTAACATCTGCGCTATCAATTATGTTAATTCAACTCGCAGATTAGAACAGTATATTGGCAACTTGGCCATTTATGTCACAAGTTGCCAGTAGCTTGACCTCCCATCCTGTACTCAACAATATTCGTTATTAATTTAAACTTAAATTATTGTTAACCTTCAAGCCAATTAACATATCTGTTACATTTTAAAGTATCAATTTGAAATTAGAATACATCGTAGATTTCGCTGAGTTGCATAATTTTTTAATCTCTTTATACGGTCCTCTTTTAAAAACAGATAATTTTGAATTCCCGTGTTTCTAAATGTGATTTTGCTATTCAGAACGAACACGAGCGCGAAGGGCATGAAGTGCTATACTCCGAGGCACGAAATTGTGTCTTTTTAATTAAGACACAGGCCTTTAAATGCGTCTGTCAGAATTGTGCATAAACCCATTTAAAAAACGCAGCATTTTTTTTGTATTTTAAAGCAACTCGAGAAAGTGCATTGTTGTTCATAAATTGAAATGCAATTTCATAAGTGACGAGAGTAAATAGGATTGATGACTTCAGATTATGTCTAAGCCTGGCAAAAACATCAAATTTTAGTGAGATTGAGTATTTTTAGAATCACAAGATCCAGTGAGCCCTTCTTCTTTATTATTATCTTAACCTCTACAGCCCTTGATTTAATTGGTCTTGTGCGTTATCTTTACTAATCAATTTTATTTCATTTGGCAGGCTCAACAAGATCCAGTGGTCCTAGCTCTTCTGGGTGCTAGGGACCAGATAAGTTCTTCCCTTGGTGATGGCCAAGCGCTCTTTGCGCAAGCCTCGAATCTTGCTCAAGTTGCCACTTCTTTGGTTCAAGAGCTTCGTAATTCACATGACGTTCTTGCCGCGGCTGGCATCTCTGAATCGGAGGCCAATCTTCGTGCTAATTTACTCAGTGATGCTATCAGTGACGTTCTCGAATCACTGAAGGTTTGTTCTACATCACCTTTTTTTAGTATTTTTACTTGCTCTTCATTGTCTTGCGCTTGCTTAGCAAGCCAAGGTCATATATCACTGTTTTTTTGTTTTTTCAGGCCCTTGATTCAGGCAACATGCAATCACTTCCGCATCAACAGGAAACTGTGGCTGCAGCCAATAGGTTGATTGATCAGGCGAATAAGCTGGCCTCGCCGATTATCCGATTCCGTCTTACCACTGGACTGGAGTTCGCCACGCGACTGACTGCTTCGAATGCCAGTCAATTAGCAGCTATGTCAGAAGAAGCTGCGCGACACAGTCGGACGAGTCAGTATAGGGTGAGTTCAAGGCCATCAATGTCATGGGATATTTTTATTGACCTTGAGTGCGATATTTCAGCCAGCATATTCACAACGTCATTCTGGCAAAAAAATACCACAAAAGTTTTCCTTTAAATCTATCAAGTTACTTTGTGTCAAAAAGCTCCTTTTTAGTTGAATTTTTATACATTATGCTCACGTAAAACTCCTTAGAATGGCATTACTTGTCAATGCCAAATGTGTAAAAAAATGACCATTTTGTTTGGTTAGGGGAAGTGTAGACCCACAATTTGTCCAAACCTTTTAACAGTAAGAGTTTTTGTGTTTCGAATTGTTTTTCCAACAATGTATTCGTTGCCTCCTTCTTATCAAAAGCGAGCTTCTGTACCATCGAGTTAGATTCGATATCTTTTTTTAATAAATGAAAAACAGAGAAACAGGTAAGAATTTAGCTCACAGCAGGACCTAGCCTTCAAGGCAATATTTACTGAGGGAAGAGAACAATGACTTAACGAATTGTTAAAAAAATAACTTGCAATGCGGTTAAAGACTCTGCCCTCGACACAGTCATTCTTTCGGGTATTCGCAGGTGCGGCATGCATTGTTTTGCATTTCTCAAATCCCATCCATTTCTGATGGTGGAAAGCGTGTAAGACCGGAATTCTGGGAGACCAAATCTCCCCTGTATGCTTTGAGTTGTACTAGTTACTAGAATATTTGTTTGATTCAATTCAACACAATTTTATTGAATATGAACTAACATGTGATCTGAATGGAATTATTTTAATTGAAATGAGTAAAATTCGAGAAGTTCTGGACATTTTTCGGGTTTGACAATTTTCGTTCTCGCTGTTTAGTTGCTCCAAGAATTGGATCAACTATCCGCTGAAGTCATCCCCCAGGCTAATTTGTCCTGTGACAATGCTCGCGCTCATCCCAATGATCCAGCTGCCCAAAATGGACTTCTTGAGGCCTCGAAGAATCTCATGGATGTAAGTCGTACTTCATTTTAAACAAATGCACCATATGCTTCATCCCTACTGTTAAGTGAGTTGAAAGTGTAATAAAGTCTAGCAAGTATTACCATTCTATAATAAAGTCTTGCTTAGTTATTTCTAGTTTAGCCAGCACGCAACATATGATAGGAAGGGAAGAGACTTATGAAAGGGGCTGTGGAGAGATGGCTTATTTGGTGATTTACAACTTCACTAAATGGGCAACATCTCATGACTAGCCTATTTTGCAATATTTAAGCTCCCTCTTTTCCCTTTAAGTGTCTGAAAGATTTCATCTCATCAGTCGACTCATTTGCTCCTACTGTTACTGATGCTGGAATTCAAGTTGCTCTAACAAATGCTGCAAGAAACACTGATGCCTGTTTGGTTGATCTCCACCAGTGCTGTGCATCAGCCGCTCCAGTTCTTCAGTCATCTCCGCCAACCCTCAGTGAGCTTGAGGCATCTTTAAGCTCTGCCAACTTAGCTCGCAGAGAATCCAAATCCATTGCAGTCACCAAACGTCAAGCTTGGCCATCTATCTCCGCTCGTTTGACGAATATGAAATCTGAGTTGGAGGCGAATTCTGATCATAGACTGCCTGGTCAAACCGTAAGTTATTCGCAACTTTCCACGCCATCGGGACGTTTAAAATCAACTGTTTTTTTTTCTTTTTAGATGGATTCAGTTTGTGGCGATCTTCTGAGTGCAGTTAACAAATTCAAGGATGCTTGTGAGGAAGAAGGGGGTTCAAGTCTACCCCATGCTCTGGCTCTTGAAGCAGAATCTATTGCAAATGGAGCTAAAATTGCTGGTGTGGGTCCAGATAGACTCCCACCGGTGACTGCAAAACTCCTCAACTCCCTTGAATCTGTAATTAGTGGAACTCGTGGATTAGCAGGATTCTTGAGTTCTATTAAAAATGCTGATGACCTAGAACAAGGTAACTTTTCATTGAGAAACGGTTTCTTAAGCTGTTAATACCCCTTATGGACGCATGATCTCATTTAGATTGGGAAACTGTGCTGACGAATTCTTGGACACTTCTCCCTGAGACTTATAAGGGACAAACAGGTCAAGTGTTGGCCCACTCTTCCAGTCATGATCTATCAGCTCAACTAGCCGCTGAGAATCTTCGAAGTGCTCTCCTGGAAAAAGGGTTGCAGTGTATTGAAAAAGCTTATTCAAGTCTTATTTGGGCTATACACGATGATAAGCCCCTAGAAACGACCAAGAAAGTTGTTGAAGCCAATGGTATGGAAGTAAGTAAACAAAATGTTGTCGATTATGCTCCGCGTTTATTTCCAGTGGTTGGGGAATCTTATTTTCCAGCAGATGAACCTCTTAAATAGTCTAATTAGGAGGGGGGGGGGGGGGGGGGGGGTTTAAAACGAGTCCACCGTTCACTAATCATTTTCCCAAAATAATTTTTTATGAGTTAAATAAAGTATTACATTATTAAATAGGTTTTTTTTTATTTTTTAAAAACTTTAAGTTTGTTTCTGGTAGCAAGTTTTTAATGTTGCCTCCTATTTTTTCATTTTAACTTGTTAGCTAAATGGCAAAAATATGCAAAGTGGTTCTTGGGGGGAGGGGGGGGGTTAAATTTGACAGTCCCATGAAGGGCAATAAAAAGTGGTTAGAAAGTGCAGAATTGTAAAACTTTAAAAGAACTTCAATGGACAAGGGAAATACTCATTTATGAGGGAGCTTCACTCAAGTCAACAGCCTCGATTCGACCTCAGCTCCCTCTTCGCCCTCAAAACGTGGAGAAGGCTGATTCTACGTTTCGTTGGAAAGGTTCCAAGAAAACTGCTTTCTTTCTGTCCATTAACTGGTTCCCTTTATAAAACTGGCACAGTGATTAGTTAATTCCTCCACGGCGCGCCACATGCATTGTAGTCTGGGGCGCAAAAGGATGTTTAAAGCCCAAATATAAATTGGGACTGGTGCTGCCGTGAACTTCGACAGACAACCATGTTTGATTTTTTCCCGGAAGCGTGACGGGGTGTCGACCCAATCCTACTTTTGGCTACTCGTGTTCGTTACTTAGAACTTATCTTCTACATTGGTTGGTAGTTCCAAGTAGGCAACAGAATTCAAACTAAGTTATTCATTAATGATCTCGGCCAGGGCTATTACATTACTCCAGAATGGAGCGCATACCTGCAAACCGCTATATTATGTGGAAATTTGGTTTACTTGTTTCTAGGAGTTTCCACTGGACTGTACACAAGGGAGCCATTTGTTTTGTGCTTTTAATCATATTCAAAGTTTTTTTCTTATCAGAATAGAACTCAATTGTTTATGCATCCGCATGGTGTTTCACTTTGTTCAGGAGTTTGTTTCCACTTGCCAATGGAGAAATTAACTTCTAGGACGTTTGCATGGGCTTTTAGTTTTGAAGATCTTCATTTTCTGCATTAACTGTAGTGACAAAGGTCGAATTCCTTTTGCTATTGTGCTTTAACATCTTCGTACAGGAAGTTTCATTCACTGAGTTCTGAAATTGGTAAATAACGGTCGAAAAAACTTTATTCTCAGAGTGTACGTTTAATGCGACATTTTGAATGAAAGTTCTTAGCTTAAGGCAATCTATTCTTTAAGTTGGTGATATTTCGTTACTAAATGTATTTCAATAATTATGGACTTTTTATAATAATCCGAAAATCCAGTCCCTGTTTATTGAACTGGTGGAAACGTAAACTTACTACCAAATACATCTTCATCTTTTTCCAGACAGGCTTTATATATAATAACCCCCCCCCAAACGGGCATAACCACCTTTACGGTAGGACTGTTTACAAGATGGTATTCAAATAGGTTTACATAACTTTATTTCTTTTAGTTGCAATCAGCTGTTGCCGAACTTCGACATTATGTTCCTGGATCTCAGGTGGCTTCAAAGTTGGGTTCCATTTTGGCCAGCCTCCCAGAAACTGCTTCGAATAACAATGGACTTGCACAACAGTCTCATGTTCAACAACATCATCCCTCCTCTACTCCAAGAATATCCACTTCCGGCGATCCCAATGGCCTTTTGAAGGCTCTAAATGAATTAGCTGCGGTTAGTACTCCACACCTTTTACAACTTCTAACCTCTATTTTGCTATAATTTAAACTTCTTGTTGATGTCTATGTTGGCTGTGTCCAGTAATCGCATTGAAGATAAGACGGAAGACTAGGTCAGATTATCCAATTTTGATGATGTGAATTGTTGGTGAAGAGCCCGGTCATGTCTTTTTGTAGAGGAATGGCCGGAAGTAAGTGGAATTGCGGAGAAGTGACTGACAAGATTCAGGGAGGGGGGGGGGGGGGGAGGTTAAGAGCTAATAATAATAAATCGGTCTTGCTATGGATAACAGAAGTCAGTCAACACATGGCGATTAGAAATCATTGACTGGTGGTAAGGTCTCGACCACAGTATCCATAGGCGGTTCAACTATTTGCGTATGTGAGTTTACTCAGGCATCCGAACAGATGTCAATATTTACATCGAGTTTTGACTAACATGATATGAGTCATTTTGTTAATAAACCTAATATATTGATCGGTATCGAATGTTTTCAACGACATATATAATTTGAATTTTTCCAAATTATTTCAAGTCCTTAGGTGTTCTCCTTCATCGCATCTATAGGTTAGAGAAAAAGTCTAAAACGCGTGTCATTAGTAGCGAGTTTATAAACAGAAAGTGAACCAGCCGTATTGTCTGATAATACTACTTTTTTATGGTGATGCACAAACTAACAGTGACAATTTCTTTAACTGAATAGAACTTATCAATATTCGAAAGGAGCTTTAGAACTTAGTTATAAATAAGGGTTGTGAATTTACGCTAAATATTCGTCAAATCGAAAAAAACAGTATAGAGGTGCTGCTACACATCTATCCTTGAGGGATATTTGTGTGTCTTCTGAACTTGTCATATGAGTTGAGTCAGCAACACCCTCGCAATTTCCAAGCGCTTTCTTTATGCATGATTTCTAGTGGGGTAAATTTTTTCTGAGCTTTCGATACATAAATACGTATATCCCATGCTATAATTTTTCGTTTGAGTAAAACTAATGTGTCTAACTGCGCGTTTCTTCTTTAATTTTGAAAATATTTTGCCGTACAGATTACCTAACATCTGGGTTTCATTCTGTTTGTATCGAAGTAAATCAGATCTTTATTCAATTTGCCGTTAGCAGCGGGGTTTGGAAAAATTAGCATCGGAACACCTGGATGTGGAATTTTGACCGCGAAATCGCTGCTGATGTCATTTATTTTCTAACCAAAGACAAATGAACAGAAGCTTATAGCCAAATGTTCAAATAATTCAACTGATATACCTACCAGTCTCAAATGTTAAATGTACTTTAATGATCCTGCAGATCGATGCTCAAACCAGAAATAAAGAAAGGCACAAATTCCTGTTTTATATCAAAAACTTATAACAGTTAAATTTGTAACATGTATTATTTATCAATTCGTATTCGCTTAAGTAGATGATGCGATGTTTAATGGTTATTCAAGTAGTAATGAGAGAATATGGGAAAAAGTTTTTCTTCGCCGAGTGGTAATATTTAAGAAAGTTTCTTTAGCAGAAATCTTATGAATCTGCTTAAAGCAATGATTCCGAATGTAAAACCTGTTTGCTTTTAATTTACTAATGATATTTGTCGTGTTTTTTTAAATATGCCAGCTTCCCTAAGCAAAATAAGCAACGAAAATAATTGGATGCCACAATCTGCGAAGGTTTTGCCAATCATAAGCAAAATTTCTTGACACTTAATTACTGAAAGCTGATTTCCAAAAGTTCTTGTCAAAGGAATGGGTGAATTGTGTAAATTTGATCAATAATAAACAGCTCTGACAACGGGTGACTTTTTGAATCGCTTGTTAAAGCCATTATAAGGTGATGTCATTTTTAGGGGTTTCGGTGTGTGTTCAAAATGCGCAGTTGATACAGATCAGAAGAAAAGGAAACGTGCAAACCATTTTTTGTTCGCAAATTTGTACCAAAATACTCTTCCTTTACAGGGAGTATATCTTTGAGCAAAGTAACCTCCATGATAATCTACTTATTCCAGTTTATCAATAATTTCATACTGGTATCAGTATAAGTGAATTAAACACACTCATTTACCCATTTCAGTTATTGCATAGTCCGTCTAAGAGCGCTTTCGTTAATGTTCCTGAAGGGCTGAGGAAATCTCACATTTAAGCATATGACGGTGTTATCAACAAGATATATCCTCATTCTCTTGAAGCAACCCGTGTCAGGTTCAAAGTTTCCCCATGTTTTCTACCTTCCATTCCTGGTATAAAGTTCGCATCAAGGCGAAGGGTTTCATTTATATCGAATGGCAGACTTTGTGATAGTTACCATTACCCCCCCCCCCACCCAAGGGGGAAGCTGAAGTCAAAGTTTAAGGGATAATGATAATTATCATAAAGCCTGCCATTTGGCAAAAAAATGATAGTTATCATTAGTCCTCCGGTTAACTTCGGGCTTCACAGAGGCGAGGAGCAGACAAAGTCACAAAAGTCGAGAGGAGGGGGGGGGGGCCAGAAGCGTGATTCATAGAAGTAAAAGAGACAGACACATAGGTGGGGAAAAAGGTAAGGTGAGGTAAGTACTGTGGAAGTGGTCGAATATGACATAGAGCCGGGTCATGGCAGTTTGAAATCAACTCCCGATTTATAGACTTTTTGGCGTATGAGTATGCGTTGCCCGGGGTGCACCATGTGGAGAGGTTAGTCTATCGCCCACCCCAGGCGAATGGATAAAGCTAGGTAATTCAACTAAAAAATTAGCCAAAGGGGGGGGGACAGTGGAGTCAAGTGGATCTTGGAACTTTTGCATTTACTCATTTTGTTGAATCTAATTAGTTGGACAAAGGATGTACCAACAGGCACCCAGACATACTCCCTACTAATTCAATTGTTCCTGTCTAAAATGCGGTTGATCGGAGAAAGTGAATTAAAATGAAAGTCTAACTTTTAAGTTGCAAAGTATGTACAATCATCAAGGATTTGCATTATCTTCTGAATCCAAGGGTAAAAGTTATCTGAAGTTTTAGCCCTACCATTGGACACCTGAAATAAATATGATACTTGTTCGCAATTAGCAGGTTTTAATTTGACGATAGCTTCAAATGCACATATTCTTACATGAACTATGCGTGCTCATCTTGACCTCTTGAGTACGCACGGGTCGTTCTTCAAGTACGTGCTCAAGCGCGATATATTTTCTCTAAAGAGCGAAATTGAACAAAGCTCCAACCTGACTTTCTATTGGACAGTCTAGATTGATTTTTTAATCAGATGGTCTTGTTATTCGCAATCCGAGTTTTCAGTACGCTTTCTGACGCGTTTGTTCCTTCCATGCGTTGAAAGGCGAAATTTTTTGGGGGGTCAAGAGAACTGGTCTCGACAAATTCTGTCACCAAGATTCTGCATCTTCTTGCTAAAAATCGTTTAACCTAATCGTCATTCAATTAACCATTCATCAATTAACAGAGTTTAAGTATTTTAATGGCTTTTAAAGCAGAGGGCTGTGGTTTACGTTGTACAATTAAAACGAGCGTAAATAATACAATTAGGTATTTGTTTGGGTGAAAAATTCTCGGGCTAATCACGAGTTAATGACTTAAAAAATTTTTCTTAAAAGAGCGCTTGTACGATGCGATGTTAAATTTCATAGTGTAATGATATCTGAAAACATGTTTTCATGTTTTGACTAGGCAAGCGAGGATGCAAGTCGTATAGCTAGCGAGCAGACTTCCAGACGCCGAATCAATGATGTCTCCACACCCTCATCTACCTGCTCACTCGCCAAAGCCGCCGACCGACTTGCCAATGCACTCTATGATGTTTTGGATGCCTTCAATAGTGGAAGTAGAGCCGGTAGTCCACATGAGGAGGTACTTTCAGATTTGCGACGTCTAGCTACGCCATTGGCTGCTGAGCTGGAGAGAGCTCTCGCTTCTGAAGGAGTCGTTCAGACACCTGTCAATGTCATGTTTGTATCAAAGGCCTCCATGTGAGTTTCCTCGTTACAAAATTCATCCCATTTTGTTTAGGACTAATTTCCTATATAATTAGTTTTCCTAAGCATTAACTGGAAAATCACACTTAAATATAATACTGCCAGTCAGCTATATCTTAACTGGCGTGCTTTTTCCCTGGATTTATTCAGCAAGTAGAAGCCAATTTACTGTTTATCTAATAATGAAGCAAAGTGAGAGCTTAGTTAGGTGCTCGTCAGTATGCAATCAGAAATTGCTTTGGCTTGGAGAAGATCAGAAATTTGTTCTTTGATCCGTTCACAGCAATTGTTCAGTGAGGTGTCACTGAAATGACGCTTTGGTTCAGTCTCTTCGTCTTCTACCTATGTCATGTTTTCCTCATTGGACGGTCCCTACTCGTTACTCATGGATATTTGAGCTTTATCAATCTCTGCTTTAAGTCCTAACCCAATGCGTTCACTGTTAATGTATCACTCTGAGATATCTATGACTACGATCGGATACCCATTTGATGTGGGACTAATGAGTCGATAGGCACGTCATACCACTTAAGTATGACTTAAAGGATGATAGAATTTGGGTTTCTCGACAAAGGGATCTGTGGTGTTAATGCTTCACCCAAAACGTGGTTTGGAAAACTCTTTCCAAAATGAACGTGAGAGTTGTTAAATTGTCGATTTTATTTATCTATTTATTTCCAAAATCTTTTTGAGGGGCCAGCTGTAACGGAAGATAATTTATGACCAATTATGGAACTACTAAGCATTTAATCTGTGAGCTGGACAGATCCAATTCAAAAATTGTTTATTCAAATGTGCAATTTAGAGTTCTAATTTGCTTGCTCCATCATTTTCTCATCAACATCCGGTTGAGATCTTTTTGTGCAATTCTATTTTCGAAATCCGCTATTGTAATAAAATAGTAAATCATTACAAATTTATCTTCAAATGTTATAAAATTTAATTTCGATTTCGACCACAATCTCTGATTTGCTTATTTTATAACACAATATCTGGTGGAGGTATGAAATTTTGACCTAAAATGTGCTCTTTTTTAATTTTAAGGTCACTTCGTGATTGGGTAATAAATGTAACAAAGGCTACTCAAGCTCAGTTAGCTAAGGATGATATTGAACAAGGCGATTCGTCTAAATCGCCGGAGAAAACACTTGAGAGCATCCGAACTCAACTCGACTCAGCCAAGAATCGACTTGCGCCGTTCACTTGCCCAACCAATACAGCACCTCCTCTTATCAATTATCCAGTTGCCAAACTAACTTATCCCGAGTGCTTGGAAGAGTATGAGGATCTTTCCCAAGTAATTCAAACTTTCTAAGTGACACTAAACTGCTGACATCAGTTAATTAATTTACTTTCATATTTAGACACTGGCCGACAGAATGGATGGTCTAGAGCAATCTGCCCAATCTCGTAACCCAAATGCCTTCTGCGATGCAGTACAGGGTGTCGCAGATGCCGTTATGGGTATGATACAAGCGGCTACCCAATCAGCATATCTTGTTGGGGCTGGCCAGCCTTGTAATGAACCAGGTAGGGCTTCGAGATTAACTGAATCTGAGATGGAACAGATTGCAAAAGATACAAGCTGCCTTTACCGTAATCTTGATGAAGTAATACAGAAGGCACCAATGTATCAAGGCAATCCGGAAAGAACAAATCAGGTGTGTATTGTTGATAACACTGTCCTCCGAGTAACTAATTCATTGAGCCTTTTTTGCTTGATCTCTTGTAGTTGGCTCCAAGTGTTAACGATATCACTCGGTCTTCTAGTAACATGTGCCAATTGACCCGACAGTGCATTGCGGAGAGCATCGATCCAACAGAAAAGAAAACTCTTGCTGAGGTCTTTGCCCATTAATTTTACGTCTTTAGTGCATTCCATTTATTGGATCCTAAACCTGTACATGCCTTATAGAATGCTAAGGATGTGGCCCAGACAACAACTCAACTGGTAAAAAGCCTCAATTCTGACGATCCCAATGCATCATCTAACGGAAGTCAAGTAGTGCAAATTGCAACAAACCTCAAGTGTTCGGTTTCGAGACTGGCTAACTCTCTTCTGGAAGATGGTGGGGAAGTTCCTGTTCGAGTTCTACCTGAAGCTTCTAATGTGTGATATCTTACGATTTTCATTTTCTTTTCCTCGACACGAATACTGATATTCATATCGATTATTGCTATTTCAGCAACAAGCGCCAATTCTCATTCACAGCCTTAATGTTGTTGAAAAAGCTGACTCCTTGACTAAAACAGCAGGCAAGCTTTTCGAAGCCAAGACAACAACAGATGTGTACAAGGAACATCGAAAAGCCCTTGAGAACGCCACTGATGATCTTCATTCTTGTATTAGGTGAAATATAGTTGTATTCTAAAGCACCTTTTCTACTTAATTTTGTTTAAGTAATATTCTTTTTATTCTAGCTCTTCACGACCAGGTTGGAAAGCGCTAGAAAATCTGAAATCTACTGCAAAAGAGCTTTTGAGGAAGCTAGATCAAGCTGGCATGCAACATTATAAAGATGAAGAGACATCGAACTTAGAAGCAAAGACACCACTACTGAATTCTAGTTTGCATCAAGTGACAGCTTTGAGCGGTAAAATGGCTGGAGATTGGCGGCATTCACGATGGGAACTTGTTAGTCAGGATGCGCATCTTATTTCTTCTTACCTGCCCAATGTTGCAAATATCTGCCTCTCAGCTTGTGGTATGCTGAAAAGGAGTTCAGATCAAGCTGCTCTACAAAGCTACCTTCGCACTGTTCTTGAAACTACTGATGCTTTATCCACTCGCCTAATCACCCAAATGAACAGTCGGGTATGCAGTGGAATTGCTCCTTATTTACTTCAATTTTTATCTCTAAAACAGGTAATTCTTCTATTTATTTAGTTTGGAGGACCCCCTGACCCTGATCCATCTCCAATGTCTGCTAGTTCGGACCAACTTCGATTATCTTGTCGTGAATTGCTTATCTGTGTTGAGGAGTTGACAACTCGCCAGGATAACCTCAATTCTCAAATTGCTAGCATTCGTAATGCTTGCAAGAAGGTAATACTTAGTATAAAAGTATTGCAAGTTAATGCCAATCCTAGTAACCATTAATCTAGATCAGAGCATAATTGTTGCTTTTATCTAACTGATCTACGAGTCTCACTATCGAATGATTTAAAGAGAGCAATGTGTAACAAAAAACAGACAGAAGTCATCAGGCACTGTAAAAAGATGGAACATGAGAATAGGTGGCCATGGGAAAGAGCAAGATTAGAATCCACTAACTAAACTAAGGCTCAACATGGAAAACCGTTCGATGAAAATGTATGATTTTTATTCAAGAAAAGCATATTGACAAGTTTATCTGCAATTATCTCATTAAGTTTACATATTTGTTTAAGTGAGTTAAATAGCACGATTGTTACCTTGAGTACATTTTTGTGTAAAGCGTTTCTCTAAAACAACGTCGTCTTTTTGTTGAGTTCCGAGATTTTTGGCTACTTCAGGACCTAATTACTTTGCGCACCAGCCATAGCCATCCTTTGAATGTGCATATTCATTTTATTCTGGGCAAAGGTGAAGTTGTGCATGAAAGAGAAGAAAGGAAACTATTCTGTTGCAACAAATAGAAATTTTAAATTTACATTATGCTGATTCTATATTTATTAATATTTTAGTTGGATGGTGGATCTAGCCCACACTATGGTACAGATCAAGGCAGCCTGGTTGCGCTACAAACACGATTGGCTAGTCAGGCTCAAGCCTTAGTTCAATCTGGTGGACGACTTTCAGAAGCTGCAAAGTCTGCTGGTTCAGGATCGGAAGATGCTGCCGCTATTCAACTAGTCCAACAATTTTCCAAGGTCGCTGAAACTAATCAACAGCTCTGCTCTATACTGAACAGCTTGTCAATCCCCGGAAATGCTTCTGTACAACTAGCAGATCGTCTTCGAATGGTTGTTCAGGGAATTGGAACTAGCTGTATCGAAGTCCTTGAAAATCCACGACACCCAGATCCACTTAAGTCTCTCAACAACCGAGTATCGAGCCTAGTTGCTGTTCTTCGCGAATCTGCTCACGGTGCGCATGCATGTATTAACGCAGCTGAAGGCATAAATCGCGTGGTTGCTGACTTCGATTCAGCCATTTACTTTGCTCGTGCGAATTCACTTGTTGATAGATCAAAAAGCGGTGAACAGACTACCCCTGCTAGTCCAACAACTGTTTCGAACGACATCCAAGCCTCTCAAGAGGAGATAATGCATACTTTGAAGGGAATTGTCGAAGAGACGAATGCCTTGGTAAGTTCCAGCTTCAAACCTTTAAAAAAAAGAATTTTTTCCGTTTTTGGGTATATATATATTTGTCTTTTTATAGTCGCGAAACACCTCGGGAGATCAGGATAAGCTAGCAGTGTCCGCGCAGAATTGTCTTCTTTATGCAAATACTCTTCATAAAAAGACATTGACTCTTCTTTCACGCTCTGATCTTGATTCCTCCTCTAAAGCTTCTGAAGAGGCTAGAACAGAAGCCACCGTCAACCTTCTGTCTATGGCTCGTGCGGTTTCGGCAAGTTTGATCGATCTTCTTAATCATAGCCGTGGTCTTGTCACTACCGATAGAGCTAATCAACCTGCGCTAGAAGCTCAACTACACTCAACTGCTGCTGATGTAAATTTATTGCCGTCTTTTGTCTCTGTTAAGCATAGTGCTTAGGAAATTAATTATCTTTCTACTACTGTTCAGGTTGTTTCCAGGGTTGGTGAGCTCCGTTCATCTTTGCGTAGCTTCTCCGATTTATTTGTTTCACCACGTGCGGCTCCGTCCAATGTGCCAAAATTGTCGCCTGTCAGTAAGTCATCACATCCCGTATCGACAGCCGGTTCAGCTAAGGCGGAGGATAGTGCAACTGCTTCTGTTCGGGCAAGTCTACAATCGGTATTATCCACAATTAAGCAGTTGGCAACGCGGCTAGATGGATGGTCTCCAGATACAGGAACGTTCAGTGATGGAGGTGAGTTAAAGCATTGTTTCAATGATAGTTTGGTGGTTGTAAAGATCTTCTTTTCTTTACCATTTCTGTGTCACTAAATCGTTTAAATTTGTCGCAACAAGATCAGATATCTGCGTATATTAAGTGTACAGGTTTTCCATAATTTTCTTTTCAAACAGCTCTACTTGCGACATCCTCATTCATCCTTTTGAATTTTATGCAGGAGATCGTGGAAGCTAGAAGAATGGTCATTCGCCAGTATCAATCCCCTTCACTTATCATTACCTAGATGCTATTCACTCTCCATATCGAATAGACTCATTTCATCCATTTTTAGATACCATCGATTCGGAACGTGAGATCGCATCAGGTGAAGTAACTACTCCTCGTCAGATCCATGAGGCAGCTCTCGGTATTACCCAAGCAGCTCTTAAGGCCAACAGTGCTACAGCATCGGGCCGCAAGTTAGCGGATATCAGTTTAGCTGGTGAGGTGATCCACAAAGCTGCTAACGATCTTGTCAGGCGTCTACGCTGTGGTACTCGGGCAGTCATGACATCAATTCGCAAGTCATCGATTGGCGATCTAGGTCAAATCGACTCAGAAAGAGCCACCTGCACTAAAGCTTGCACTCGGGCTATTGAGGGAGGCAGAGCTACCCTTCAAGAACTCGTTGTGATGTTGGATAACATGATTAAGGTAGGTATTTCAGTCGTTTCCAAGTTTTTTCACTTCATTTTGTGACTTCCAATTATATTCTTGCTTATTTTAGTCATTGGATGACCCTGGCTCTGGTCAACCACCAGCAATGCAAGTTACCTTGGCAATGAGAAGACTTCGAGAGACTGTCTATGAAATTGTTGAGGGAGTTAAGCAAATGACTGGAGATGGCGGAGCCTCATTAGAATCTGGTGAGTGTATATTATTGACGCTTGGCAGTTCAGCGGTTACAGGAGCGCCTAGAGTTTTAGATAGCTGAAATTTGTCCGATTTTCCTCAAATCATTGTTTATAATGGTCAGTCACTCCAACTTATTTCTAATGATGTTGTAGGCTGTAAATCAAAAGAGATCTAAACTTTTGGAATAGTTTTGAAGAGAATTGCTCTCATATGAGTTTTGCTATACGTGTATGGACACCTGATTTGTGAATGCGACATACAGTGGGGTGATAGTAGTTTGATGTCAGAAGTCAACTATCAGTTTGATAGACTTTTTTTGCCTTATGAGTATATCCTGCCCAGGGAGCACCACGTGGAGGTAAGTCCATCGCGCATCCTTTGAAAAAAAATATTATATCTAAAATATGATTGTGCCTGGGCAATAAGCCCCCATTTCTTTGGTGGTCGTGCTCACGTTAGTGTATACACCAAGTTAACAGGACGGCTCAACAAGTAGAGTGGTAGAATTCTAGTTTCCAATCTCTAACGCTATCCCTCCACCCAAGATGAGCCTTGAAAAAATGCTTCTCTAAGCGCCTTTTGAATCTATTTAAAATCGTGAATGTTTTTTTTGATATTCTTTAAAAGTCATTCATTTTAAAAAAGGTATTAGCTACATGCAGAATGAAAATTAGTGTGACATTTGCCTAGATGGTTTACATTTTTGGCATTTGCTTAAAATGTTTAAAGCTCCTGATTTCGCTTAGATTTTTCCCTTAGAAACTGAATGGAATACCCCGGGCATGCACGCTTAAAATTTGAATTAATTTGCATTCTTTGCAATCTAGTCATGCGTTAGAGGAAAGTACGTATTTGTACACAAATTTGGTTGAATTTGCAGTGAGTATTTTACTCAATTGTTCCAAATCTCCTCCTTTTTACTACAAAGTATTCTTGCGTTGACTTACTCCTTATTTCATTTTTCCTTGGTTTCTTTTTAATGGGGGGTAAGTATACATGTCAGTCGTCGGTAGACTCCTCGCTCTTAAATGAGAAAATTCGGAGCTTTTTTTCAATTTACTAGCTGGAGAAGTCAATCGGCGAAAAATAGAAAAGGGTGAGTTGAATCGTCGTGCACAATTCACCATTGTTGTAGAATGCGTTCGATTTAAAGATTTTTCTCTGGAAATATATTTCTGCGCGTAATTGGCATGGCAATTAATATAAAATATAATAATTAGTAGCATATCCCCTGTGATTTATTTATTTCAAATTCGTGAGCAACCTTCGTTCCGTTTCTAACCTTGTTCATGCTTGGACATCTTTTTAGGATATTTATTTTGGAAATTTAAACTGAATTTTACTCTTGTTAGAAACACCCTCAGACGCCTTTAGAATTCGAGAAGCACATGAAATATCCAGACCAAATACCCAGTCCCAATCCCAAATACCAAAACGACCCTTTTCTGCTAATCAAAATTTCCACCCTCGTTCCGAACTTGCCAGAAGCATCGAAGAAGCTTCAAGCATTGCAACTGATGTCGGTGATGCAGCTGGTACAGAAGAACTTCGGGGATTCACCTCTGAAATCGAGCATTCAGTGCAGAAGCTGACCCAATTACAGTCCAAGACAGCTGTAAGCTAATAATTCTTGTTCAGTCTCTTAATCTAATAAAATAAGCTGCACTCAACATAATCGGATGGTTTATATTTCAATATTTTCTCATTTGTAGCCCGACTCACCCTACCTGCTATTTTAGTGGACATGTACCACTCACATTCTAGCATGATACAAACGTACATATCCACACACACACACGCATACATGCACACAAACTGAAACAGTTTCTGTAAAAGTGTCCTTAGTGGATAAACATTCATATCTCTACGTACAAGCATTTACTTTGGACTTATTTGTCTAACTTGTACATTAGTATGGGAGGGTTAATGCATTCAGCGCGTATGTCCTGTCTCTGTCCATTTCCCTTACTACAATTGATACTACTTACAAATGAATTCGAGTAGCATGTGAATGTTTTTGCCTGAACGTGTTGATTCATTGTGTCATTATGTTAGTGGCTTGAGACCATGTCTGTTTGGTATTAGTCCTAGAAGTCTTTTTTGTCTATTTCTATTTTCAACTTAATTTTTCATCGTATTTAAAGGAGCTGCCCGTTGTTGTGGTAAGTGACGTGTTATTAACCACTAAAGCATGACAAAACTCACAGCGTTTTGCATATTATGGCAATTTACTGTGTTTTTAGTCGTAATAACCCAATTATCGTATCTTTTTTTTCACTTTAACTAATTCATACATTCATTCATTCAGATTCTGGCATTTTTGATTGAGGTTACTTCACTTGTCTGAGGAGATCAGACTCCTTGTTTTGCTGACAAACTTCTGTAATATGCCGTGGTATGAAGCTTCTTTTGCTAATATTAAAGGTACCAGTACGACGTCGCACATTTTGCAACCTATCTAAATTATTCAGCGCTATTTATGGGTAATGAATATTGTTTTTTATCGTTAAAGGTAAAATGCCCCACCCCAAAGGAGGCAGAGAACACTTTAGGACAGACATTGCGCATTACTTTTCTTTCATCAGGGCTTAAACGATCGTAGGTATACTATTAGAGCCGATATTGATGTTGCTTTGTCGTGTTTATGTGGGGCAATAAGAATTTGAATGACGCTTCAAACTCAGGACCATCTACATGCCTTAATTGAGGACGTTTTAAAATTCCTGATTGAATCAGGTCATCTGCAACCTATTGATAAAGTATGATGGAATTTCGAGCATCCGCGACCAAATGTGCAAGTACATCTAAAGAGTATGGATAAATTTATTAAGTTTGGAAACTGGGTGTCACCGTATTCATTCTCCCACTATAACGACAACTAACGAAGATGCACATACACTTCCTTGTTAACCAGGTCAAAAGAGTCTAGCTTAATACACTCTTCACAATTCAATAATCTCAAAAGGGGTCGAGGTTTTGTAAATATGAACCCAAATCAATGAAATGGATAACAATTCATTCATGAGGAGGAAGATTAAGCCTATATTGAAATGCTGGATTTTAAATGCCCATTTAATCATAACAAATTCAAAACTAACGATTTCAAAATAAATACTTGCAGTTATTTTACTGTCTAATCACTAACTTAGTTTTAGATAGCTTAGAGAAATTACTCCATGACAAAATTTAACCTAAACTTTTCTAACCGTTTGCCTAGTTATCTTTTTGCTTAAAGTAGCTTTCATTAACTTTAAGATCGCTTTGCATTTTAGACTCCGTTTTGATTGGCTATTCTCACCCCTCAAAATTAATACCTTGAGAACAATAGAACTTATAAAATTTTAGCTTATCCATTCATAAAATCCTTTGATGTTTTTTGCTCATTTTCGATATTTGTTGTTATTATAGATATAGGATTCAAATTCATCCCCCCCTATTCCTATTTTTTGATGTTTCTCATGTTTAAGTTCGGATGTGATTAAAATAATTTAATCTTCATGCTTTAAAAGAGTTTTTGTCGTGGAATTTCATATCATAAGCTCTACTTTGTATAAATAATAATACTTCTACTCTAGATCGTTTAATGTGTTCATATCATGAACATGTGTGTCTTATTCTTAACATTCATCCTCTCATTTTAATAAGTGTTGTGACACTGTTTTAGTGCTTTGCATTATCCAATTAGAGCAAATATAAATTCATTTTCCACTTAAAACATTTAAGTAGAGTTGTTGTTATTTCAGAAACAGACACCAGGAGCTAAAAAACCGGCAGTTGATCGAGGCGATGATGATGATGATGAAAACGACGGATTGGAGGGTATGGAAGCCATTCTTGCGACATGCAAACGTCTGGCTCATGCCACAGCTAGTCTCATGCACTGGGCCACGGCTGCACAGCGAGAACTTGTCAAACAAGGTCGTCTGAAACCTGTCAGTGAGAATGTGGATGAAACTGAAGCTGAGTCACAATGGACTTGTGGTCTAGTCTCAGCTGTAAGATTTTCTCTCCATATCAACCGATTATGCACGTTCAAACGTTTAATGCATAGCTTATGTTTAATCTGTTAATTCGATGCTTCTAAATCTTAGATAACTTACTTATTCATATTAGATGGCAGGCTTTATGATAGTTATCATCAGCACTTTAGTTAACTTCGGGCTTCACCGAGGGAAAGAACATCATCGTCACAAAAGGTGGAAAGAGGGAACTTAAGAGATGTTCACAGATGCGAAAGAGATAAGTACAAAGTTAGAGGAAAAGGTAAAGTGAGGTGAGTGCTGTTGAAGTGGTCGAATTTGTCATACAGTGGGGTGATAGTAGTTTGAAGCGAGAATTCAACTGTCGGTTTATAGACTTTTTGCCGTATGATTATATGTTGTCTAGGGTGCACCACATAGAAGTAAGTATCGTACCCCACTTGAATATATTAATTAGCTGCTAAAAGCTTTTAATTTACCAATCGCCTAGGATGGACCTGTGAAGTTTTCATTAATAATTGTTGAATAACATTGGCCAATTGAGAGTATGAACGTTCCATTATCCATACGTTTCTCTCATTGGCTAACTTTTAAGGAGCCTACCGTTTTAATCAAAAATTGAACTTGCTTCTTAATTAAATCACAAGCTATTCTCTATGGCCTCCACTCTCTTTGTTTTACTGGTAAATCATCGATATTTACGATTTTATTGGATTAACCAAAATCATTAGAATGGACAGCTATGATTCTTCTAGAGATAATAAATGAAGATCTATATATATATATATATATATATATATATATATATATACGTGCATGCATTTAAGATTTACTTAGATCGAAGACGTTATAGTTACTCGCTACCAAGTAGTCTCACGAATCGGTGAATGAAGCTTTATCTTAATCTACCACAATCATTCCTACTCAGCTCAAGTCTGAACTTATTGATTGTCTAAAGGTCATCATTGGCAGGAACTAAAAATATTGTTATTAATCTGGTTATTATCGACATGAATTGTCTATTATTTTAAGGGATAGAGTGAAGGAAGATTATGCAACCGAGAAAATATAAGCGCACATTAATCTTTTGTTTCAGGCGAGATACGTATCCGCGGCTACCGTCCACCTAGTGGAGTCTGCTGAGGCTCTAGTATTAGTTGGAAATTCAGAGAGCGCTTCAGAGAGTGGTGGTCCGCGTTTTGCTCCTGAAGATCTTGTCTCCGCTGCTCGCACGGTTGTATCAAACACCGGACAACTGATTTTTGCATGTCTGGCTAAAGCTGATGCCAATTCCAAGTCCATGAGTGGATTGAATGCTACTGCAGCAGCTGTGAGACGTCATGCTGAAAGATTGATCGAGTTGACAGAGTTTGAAAAGAATAAGTACATACAGGAGGAACCCTCTGAACCTTCTGGTCCTAGAAAGGCCACTGTGGAAGCAATGAGAGAGGTTTGTTTTATTCGCCAGTTTAAATTAATAACATTTTATTTTTTACTATGAGAAAGTAGGCCTCTTCAAAACTGAAAATTATTCGGGTGCTTTTTTCTTGACGAGGGGTTTTAAAGTATCACCATACAAAGTATAATCAAAGTTGTTTAAATATACTCCAATACATATCAATGACATACATAAATTGTGCTAAATTTTGTTTACTTCCATACAAGTGATCGGGCATTAACCAACATGTTCGATCACTTGGATTTCTTGCTGTTTGCAAATAGGCACTTAAAGGTGTATCTTGAAACCATCTAACTATCAAGTCATTGAGATTCTCAGAGGTGAAAATGTGTCATTAGTGAGTCTACATCTCTGAAGAGCATAAAATTTCGTCGATATCTCTGAGTTTATTCCATTTTATCCTACCATCACCATCATGATAAAATCTATATGTCCAAAGTCAAAGTCAAAAGTTATTAGATATATTCAACAGTTATTAGTTTGCTACTCCAAATCTGACAAATTTTGTATATATTTCTTTGGGCAATTGTTATCTTAGTATTCAATATGAGGAAATACGAATGTTTTTTGTCGATCATAATAGTATAATGGGAAAAGTGAGTGCCTAGTGGTTGTCATCACATCTGTTAAATCAAAGGTGATAGTAGGATCGTTACGTATTTCACGACGTGTACTATTAACAGTAGAGTTACGGGAGTTCAAATTTCTCAAAGATCAAATAAAGATAACTTCCCTCCAGTTCAAGTGCCGTCAATACTTTTCTTATTAAACTTGGATGTTTTTCTACAAATCCAGTGAGATGTCTTCAAATGTTTCCACTTAGCCTTTGTCATAAATTCACCTATTAAAGATCATTCATTAGACGGGATTTTCAACTCCCTGCCTATCAGGGATCTGATTGTCTCTTGGGTTCGCAAATTCACATGGATGGGGTGTTAAGTAGCTTAGTCATGGCTTTACATTTTCCTTTCTTTGTAGGTAATTGAAACAAAAGCCAGTATTGCTTCCAAGATGGCCGAACTTGAGCGCCTTCAGAATCGCTTAAAAGCGATTAACCAAGAGACCTATCGTCAAAAAGATCGCGATGAAAATGAATTTTGATTTTGGATGAAATCAATTCTTTAATTTCCATATTCTCCTTTCTTCTCTTAGCTTTCTAAAACAAACGGTTGTATTTGTTGGTGTTCTCAACTTCTCTCTTCCTCTTCTAACCTAAACACGCGCGCCTGTATCTATTAATATTATTACTACTATTTGCTTGTGGGAAAGATGCTGAACGATGATCGCTATTTGCAACATGTCCTTTTGCTTAACGTTGTTATTCAACATGGGTGGCTGCTTAATTATGGGAGAATTTTCTAGAATTAGGTCTCAAGAAATTAATTTTATAGGTAGCAATGAGGTAGTACAAGTATATTCCATTGTAATTATCCATGAAAAAAGAGTATTTCACAGTGTTTCTTTTTTAAATCATGCAACCAGATTATACTTTTCTGAAGTGGGAAATTTAGACTATTTCATAAAGAATACCTTGAAGTTCTCTGTCTGGAGGCTAAGACTGGATTCTGAAGAGAATGACCGCCTACTTGTCAGATCCCTTATTTGAAATTATCCTGAGAAAGGATAAGAAGACACTGCGTTATAATAAAGTGTCATTATCAGCATAGAAACATAGGATCACGAAATGTACATATGAGTTAAAGATCATTGGTCAAATTAAGAGAATTTAATCTAAATCTGTGATGTAATAGTTGAACGAAACTTTATCCTATCAGTGTGTACCCCACAATAAAGTGAAATTTAAATTAAAAATAGCTTTAAGATTGCAAGTGTTAGTTACTTTTCAAAGAGACTGGGTGAACTTTGTACGAGATTTTAGTTGTTTATGTGTCCCTCGCGATGCAACAAATCACTAGACTAGTTCAAATTCTTCTCAAAGTAGTAGAAGTATTGCAATCGGAAAAGGTCTAAGTGATCGGCTGTTGTAGCTAGCACAAATCGGCACAACCGATCACAGGCGCCCGGTGAGAAGTTGAGAAAACGTAAATTTGCCCTTATCCTGCGGGAAAGTTACATTTTATATGCTCCTGAAAAGATGCCAAAGTATGCTTAATAAATACTGACCGAATTTCTCCAAATAATCTCTACTTTATCAAAAAGAAACTGCCTGATTTTTAATTAACGATTAATTCCTTTGAAGCACTGTACAAAGTATTTTTCATATGCTTGTACTTTGGTACAGCATTTTATTTCAACCAATTCTACATGCGCAGGCGTTGACTAGACCTCAACAATTCTCCCCGGTAAAATTCACTTAGCATAATATTGGTCCCGAAACGAACTGAGCTACCTCAACTGTATTGACGGTGTGTGTGTTAACTAAGCTTCTTACATGCTCCGCTGTTAGATCAATCGATGTTATTCTACGTCGAATAAACTCGTTTACTAGTTGGCTGAAAAGTTTCTGAAGGCACGACCGCGCTTTCCCAAATATTCTAACTAGAAGGAAAGTGCCTTGATCAATCTTGGTAGCGTTATACACTGCAATATTTTCAAACGATCTAAGGTCATTCGGAATGAATTTACGCAAAATGGAATCCTGAGGATAACTCTAGTTTCAAATTGCAAAATAATAATCCTATCCATAGAGGTCTCTAAAATTGAATGGACTATTATTTTGAAATATCCCAACAATAGCCAGTAGGCTCACCGTTTCCAGAGCAACTACTTCAGACGCCTCCCCGAGTTATAAACATCAATGTGAACCCCCAGAATCAATAACTCGGAACAAACTTCAGTATTATGAAAAACCTACCAAAATATATAAACATATAAAAATGAACCCGTTGAATGGAATACCTATCCCTCCTGCTTTGTCTCTTCAGCTGAGCTCATCTTCACGCCAATTTACTCTCTCCATTGACAAATTGAAAGCTTACAAATCGTCGATACTGGACGTCTGCTGCCCAGCCAATCTGTTTTCTTCTACTATGGTGTCGGCTCGCCTTCAATAAATATTTTTTAATTTATTTATAGCCCTGTTTACCAAATATTTATTTATAGCAAATGGCAGGCCTTTTGATAGTTATCATTAGCCCTTTAGTTGACTTCGGGCTTCGCAGAGGGGAGGAGGAACATCAAAATGAAGAAAGTCGAGAGGGAGGTGAAACAGAAGAGTGTTTCAAAGACGAAAATGAGACAGACACAAAGGTAGGAAAAAGGTGAGGTGAGTACTGTGTAAATAGTCGAATAGGACATACAGTTGGGGGTGATGGTAGTTTGAAGGGAGAAGTCAACTGCCTGCTAATAGACTTTTGCCTTATGAGCATACGTTGCCCAGGGTGCACCACGTGGAGGTAAGTCTATCGCACACCCCACCTTCAATAAACATTACACACAATCGGTTTCAGCTTCTATTTGTTAACTCTCTTTCTCCCTTCTTAATGTTGGTGGTTATGAATGACCAGCTCGAAGTGTAATTAAACAGCATAATTAAAAATGGCAACCACAAAAAAGTCATTGGAGTCTAAATCATTTAATCTTGATTAAATGACTTTACTTGTTACATGCAGTTCATCTGCTTACAGCTACACTGTAATACTGTAACAACATTGAATGCATTATTAAATATTAAGCATTTATAAGGCCATAGAAGACCTTTTGGATTTTAGATCTTTATATGTAAAATTGTATTCCATTTAAAGCTGTGTACAAGAATTATGTTAAACCTTGGAACAAGCAAAAATTAAATTTCTAATAGTTTATAACATGACTAGTAGCAAGGCTTTTCTGAGAATCTCATCTTTCAAATTTGTTTCGCTTGATAAACAGCGACTTAATTATATTTTTTAACTAACCTGGTAAAAATGTACATTTCGAACATGTATTACTTTACAATCGATATTATTCATTTTCCTATTTGATTTATGTTAATCTGTGGAGTACACAACCCTAAAATGGCTAGCATGGGCGCAATCGAACATTCTGAAACGAACAGCGGTGATGCTGATGGCGTTAGGGAGCAAATGCGGTCATAAGTGCGGTGACCTCTCAACCAATCAACAATCAGTCGCCATTGCAAGGTCAGCGTACCCAAAACTATACTTGATGGTTAAGCTCTGAGCCGATTTCCTGGAGGGGGGGGGGCATATCACAGAATTATCATAGCCACAATTAACGTATTCTAAGTCGTACATTTAGTCTCTTTCTCCCAATTTTTAAGGTAAATTAGCTAATTTTGGGTGACAATCTATACTAGGGATCTTGCCCTCGAGTTGTAGAAAATTTACTGCGAAGGAAGTGTGAATTGCAAAGTTCGCATCTTGTCATTCATTTCTTATATCTAAGTGAATGATTGTCTTCAATAAACTGTGCTTATCTACTGGTATGTTTCAACAAGAAAAGTCGGTCTTGCCTTGTCATTTCGTTCTACTTTTTCTTCTTCTTCGAATTGTTCAAATGGCCAAATGCTCCCCTATTCACTTCATCAGCTTTCAGTTTGGAAACGTCAAAGGTGAGATAAGTGGCAACTTCAAGTTATTAGTTTAGTGCCAAATGTTACCTTCAGAGTTCAGAATAGCTGAATGATGAAATTACTTCAAATGTCAATCTTGAAATCTCAAAATGGTTTTCATGACCTTCAAGGGGGGTGGAGGGGGGGGGGGGTACAAGTCAGAGGTCTGCTGATGAGTACGAAAGGAACTTTGCTCTGATTAGATGTTGGCAAAGGAAACACTCATGCAAAGTTGTATTTGAGTGCAACAGGGAACCGGTGGGGCATTCTCCTCTCTCTCTCTCTCCCTCTCCTCATTGAAGGCATGTGGAAGCAAATAGGGTCAGTTAAGGGAAGAATGAAAGGTGTTACAATTAAGCTTCAAAACTAAATATGCATATTTCCACCGAACCACTAGCCTCTCCTATTTCATTCTCAATGAAGATAGTCCCTTTTCAATATGGTGTTTTTAGCGAATTCTCCCCAATTACTTTTTATCTGTAAGTCTTATTCTGTGATCACTCTCAAGTGAGGGGAGGGGGTTGAGCGTGAGTTGGATGCAAAATTTCACTTTCAGGGTTTAGATAATAATAAAATGATAAAGATAATGCAAACCACGCATTTCCATCATTTTTAAACACTTTGAAGAATATTTGAAAATTTGAATTTTTTCCCGTGTAAAGTCTGCTGCCAATATTTGGTTCTATTGGAAAGCGTTTGATTAATGCACGTCAATCAGAATTATTTAAACGGTAATGTCGCCTACTGGCATAGCAACTTTGGCGGTATATATGCTAAAAAATTAATGAGTAAAAAAATTTTTAAATATTATTGCACCGATAAGTTGATCGTAGTTAGGCTTTAAAGGAAACGTGAGAGGGTGCACGGATTTCTAAGTAGTCGAAAAAATAGAGGAAATGCATAAAATTATTTATTAAATTTCATTAATTTAAAATTATCTTTAGACGTGAGTCTGGTAGTCGCAGAGGTTAATGGTGCTTTGAAGGAAGTGTTGATCAGCCCACTTTTTCAATCAAAGAAGCACCAACGTGTTTTTACCCTATGTCTGGCATGAATGACAAAAAAACATTGCTAAGCTGGTTTAAAAGGTAATCTGCTACGGGAATTGGTGTGATTTATTATTACAAAACCTCAAAGTTTGCTCCGCACCTAATTTGCCTCTTCGAGTCCTCACGACTACTCTCCGTCTATGACAGACCACTTCAGGATAATTTAGTTCTTCTCGGGCAGTCCTGATTATTGATTTAACTTATTCATAATATGGGGTGGGCGATAGTCTTACCTCCACGTGGTGCACCCTGGGCAACGTATACTCATTCGGCTACCTCCACGTGGTGCACCCTGGGCAATGTATACTCATACACCTCCACGTGGTGCACCCTGGGCAACGTATACTCATACGACGAAAAAGTCTATTAACCGGCAGTTGACCTCTCACTTCAAACTGCCATGATCCCAACGTATGTCATATTCGACTATTTACACAGTACTCACCTCACCTCTTTTCTACCTTTCTACCTTCGTCTTTGAAACGCTCTTCTGTTCCCTCCCCACCCCCTCTCGACTTTCTTTCACTTTGATGTTCCTTCCCCTCTGTGATGCCCGAAGTCAACTAAAGGGCTAATGATAACCATCAAAACGCCTGTCATTTGATATAAATAAATACTTATTCATAACATAGATCGTGCTCTGTTAAACCTAACCTATTTATTAGTAAAATATTGTCGTGAAACTTAACATTAATGCGATAGAAAGTTCACTTTATTCTAAATTGGACTATTGCCTCCTTTATTCACTTAGTTGCTGAAATCGGGCTTTCACTATTTACCGCCCGAAGCTGATTCTTCGGCGTTACATCACTCGTCACATCAGTTATGCCAACTGATAGATAACTCAACTAACCTTTATAAATTTTTAGCCAGAGATAGATAATCTCGTTAACATTTCATCAGAATGTCTGCAATTTTTTACCCGAAAATTTTTTGGTCAAAATGGTACACCTTGTTTGATTCATCCGAGCGTGGACCTTACCTTTACGAAGTAACGAGGAAAATGCTTTGAAAATAATGTAAATCGAGTGATTGTGCGACTAGAAAAAAACTTGAATAAAGTCCTTTTAAATTTCTATTTTTCACAGCCTCATGGAGATGGAAGCCAGTGAGGGCTAAACCCTGTTTTCTCAAACTCAAACAGGACAGGCAGACATTTATTTATCCATATCAAATGGCAGGCGTTGTGAAAGTTATCATTAGCCCTTTAGTTGACTTCAAGCTTCACAGAGGAGGAGGAACATCAAATTGAAACAAGTCGAGAGGGAGAGGGGGAACAGAAGAGAGTTTCAAAGATGCAAAAGAGACAGACACAAAAGTGGAAAAAGGTGAGGTGAGTACTGTGTAAATAGTCGAATATGACATACAATGGGGTGAGGGTAGTTTGAAGTCAGAAGTCAACTGCCAGTTAATTGACTTTTTTGCCGTATGAATATATGTTGCCCAGGGTGCACCACGTGGATGTAAGTCCATCGCAGACATAAATGGAGATCTCAACGAAGATCACTCAAGTAAGGCTACCTGATTTAACAACTAGGAATTGGGATCTATTAGTCTAATCATATTTTTACCTCATTAACTGATGAAGAGTTCCTGCTTTTGTTAACCTGAAGCTGGTGCCTTGATGCTAGCTCAACAACTCAGCTATGCAATTTGTAGATTTTTAGTTAAGTTTGCACGAAAATATGATTGGACAAATCTTTCAGCATCGCTGCTTTTACTGCCTCATAAATAGTCATAAAAGAATTCGCGATCGGGAATCTGAGTCATTGGGAATAATGAACGGGAAATATTCCTTCTTAAAATGAGGAAGAAAAAACAGCAAGACGAGGAAATTAGTATAATCTATAGGGTGAACTTTTTGCTGCAGACAAAATTTTATTCCCTCAGCTCCGGATTTTTGTAATTCACTTAATTATTTATTAACTCCTTTTAACACTTCCTCACGCTTTTTTTCAGTCACATGATGTCTATAACAAAAAAAATTTTCCAAACAAATGACCTTTGACCGAAATAATGCTCAGATATAAAGTTGGATGTTTTTCCCTGTGAATCCTATCAACACCCCCTCTTGAATCGAAAGTAGAAAAGTCTGGTTGATTTAGAGGTTGGCGGAATTCATTAATCCTTCGGAGGCGACTTCATGAGACCGCAAAGAGCATTTCTAAATGGTTTTAAGAGTTATCATTTCCACTTTCTGGTAAATTGAGCATAACCACCAATCCCAGAAGCCTTTATGCTGCATTTCAGAATTCGGCTAAATGCTCTGTTTCTTTGGTTTATTAAAAGGGGGTTGGATATGCCCTCAAGTTATAGTTCCACTTCTTTAGCCCAAAGACCTCTATTCAAGCACTTAATTTATTCGAAGAAGTCTGAACGTGCAAAAATGACTCTGCATAAATAAAAGAACATTTTGGTTAGACTTTTATGATGTGCTGGTTCAAATATATAAATTTGGTTGGCCTAAAAGGAGAAGTGCACATTCCAATATGAATATTTTGCACATTAAAAATTAAAAGCAGAGAACTAAATTATGATTGAGGATTGAAGCTTTCTTAAAAAAAAATTAAAATGTAATACTTTGGTGGAACTGCGATTTAATGCAGCGTTAGAGCATAATTAACATTTTATCATCATCTTAAAACTTCTGAAAATCAAGCAAAATGATTTTAGCATTCATTACCAATAGAAGGAGAACAATTTTAGTTGGCAAGATGGTTTTTTCTTGGAAAAACAATTGTATTGATCAACAATTACAGAAACATTCAAATAGGCGAATAATCCAAGTCAAATTCTTGAGATGGAGCCACCCAGGTTGAATATATATATTATTCAATTCGAGCCCAAGAAATGAATTAACTAGGGCATTTTATTACCTTGACTCTGCACACTGTGTCCTCGTGATTCCTCAACATTTATCACTAAATGCCAGTTGGTTGCTGCCTGCACTTAAAGCTTTCCATTTTTCTAATTACCTGTAAATTAGCATCTTTTATAATTTTCTAATTTAGCTTGTAATGAATGTCGATCGAACTTACTAGGCTGGGGCTTTCATATCTGAGATCCAGAAGAAATAAACATATTTTGAGATTAAACGATTTGCTATTGATTTATTCATTCTTATCTCTTCAACCCTTGCATTTGAAGTAATGTCCATCAGTTAAAGTTAAAGGTCGATTCAGAATATTGGGAATATCTGACCATCAACATGTTTCAGGGTCTATATCAACTGATTGGATTTCCGTTCGGGTAGTAACCCTCCCCCCTTCACCCCCCTGCTACCTTCAATGACACAATAATAAAATGATTAATTTATTTAAATGCTCATCTGCATATCTGAAAGATAACGAAGTAGTTAGTGGAACGGTGAAAAAAATTAAGAAGAGCGTTGAATCTTCTCTTGAACACGTTATGGGTGTTGATTTACAACGGTAGACAAATTTATTCATGAGTTCTTGTTAAATTCAATTAAACGTCAAGGTTTAGATTTTGAATTTTTATTGCTTTATTCGTTTATTATTAAATGAATTCTAACGCTTTTACTCGAACAACAATTTCACCATTCTGTTTTATTTGGAAATAATTTATCCTTAACTTTGTCATTCAATACATTTTGAATGGTTTCCTATTTACTAGGAATTATATGAGACTATTCTAACAAGGACTGATGGTTGAAAACCTCTGATCCTCACACGATAAATGAGATAAATAGGAGAACAAAATACTTCAATATGGCACTTTTCTAAAAGAAAGAATTACTTCCATCAAGTGGGATAGTCACTCCATCTCTCTCTCTGCCTCCATTATTATGACGTGAAAGTCATATGACTGGCATCATTCTTGAGAGCTAAAGAGGATTTGAAAGCAGTAAAAATAAATGCATTTTGAGATGAAGGAGGTGGGCTCGATTCGACGAAGAAAATAAATTTAGGCTTCAAAAATGTACTTCTAACAAATTTTGGATTTGTCTTTCGTAACGCCTAAAGTTCACAGTCCCAGCTGTCATTTGGTTACAAAGTTACACACACCCCTTAGGTAACTGCTGGTGTTCATTTCCAAGATGTTCAAAGTTTAATGACTATTTTACACTTTTAGGCTCCTGGTTGTATATTTAATCTTTTCCCATTTTAGCAAATTTCAAAAGTAGATTTAAACGCACTTAACTCATCTGCAGACCGAGAAATCTGTATTCCCGCTCGTCTTTCCTTTGCTTTGATAGACCCATGAATTAATTTCAGTGTAACGTACTTCCGTGTGTTTTCACTCAATACATAATTCACGGACACTCTTTTTTGCATAATTCATTAAGTGACACCTTTAAGATTTCGAATACATTAGCAAACTTGATGAAAAGTGCTCGAAATATTGGAGAATACTGCTTACGAGTGCACTCTGTGACAATGCGCCTTGTTTGATAGTGTGGGACACGTTATCGCTTTGTGTGTCATCGCATGCCTGCATGCCAGGATCGGGAGGTGCGGCCATACAACTCTGTGTGCAGCGACCGTACGATTGGGAGGTGCGGCCGTACAACTCTGTGTGCAGCGACCACAACTCTGTGTGCAGCGACCGTACAAACAGTGGCCAATCACTAGAACCTCGTGTGCAGCGACCGTACAAACAGTGACCAATCATCAACCTAATCCCCCATCCTGATCATGAGTAGCTCCCTGAGTGTACACTGTTATCCGCAATTAACCTACTGAATAAACGTGCTCCGTGCGACACGTCTGTTTCCTTTATAGCTGGGCTATAGCTTAGCTGTTTCTGGGAGTCTAGCTAGATGTAGGAAAAACTGCCACAGAGATTTCTGAGTCAGTCAGGCTTTACTAGCGTAGCAATCCTCTACACTAGCAGCCTTCAAGTGTCAAGTGTCAGTAAAAGATTCAAATGATGCTTTTCTAACCAAAAAATCCAATGATAAACGACAACTCTTCATTCACGTCATTGTTTTTAGTTTAAGTAAACGATTGTAAAAGAAGACCGATTTTAGTCCTAACTTTCACAGCAAAAAATTTGTCACCACAATTAAACTCATAAGTACTCGTATCAGAGGCACACAATGAACAAACACAACTTTATTATCAAGAAAAATAATCTCAAAAGTTAAATAACAGACCAGTTTATTAAGATGTGAACAGGTTATTAAATGGGGAGTTTTTGTGGCAAAGGCTGATGTAATCAGAAAAACAGACGCCACAGAGATTCAGAGATTCAGAGGAGAGAGTCGGAGATAATACCCAATTTTATAAAGTCGAGAGTCAATGGAGATATAGGGGAAATAGGAGAGGATGAAGGGGAGTGGGGAGCCAATCGCCTGCGCCAATAGCATTTTAATCGGCGTGAGGTTGGATTTGAAGGCGATTACTGAGTTATCCCTATTGAGACGAAAGAAAGTAGTAAAAATGGGAAAAAACATTAAAATAAAAATTTATGGATTCTATCAAAGGGCATCTATATGAACTATTTTATACTCATATACTGAGCCAAATACAGGCTCCAAATTGTTCATATCATTTAGAATCTGAAATATGCCACGGTGGGTACAGAAAATTCTCAGCCAATAAGCAATCGTGCTTATGCGACATAGAATAGAATTGATTGCTTTTTAATGGATAATCATGTTTGTAGTTTACAAACATGCAATAAACGCTTTATTTCCCTTTGTCAATTTCAGACCAATTTATACCTGGGGATTTTGCCAGAAAGGTTTTCTAAGACAGTGACAAGACCTATTTGCGTAGCAACCGCTGTCAGTGCATGGAGGATGGAATGAGATTGATCCAATTGATCTCAACATTGCTTAGAACTCTTTAAACTCAACCCTTTTAACTTGATATTCTATTAAGAATGTGATACTTTTCTTTTAAATAATTTCATTAAAACATGAAATTAGAGGGAATATATATATTTAATAGCCTCGTGGCAAGGATATAATTAGTTAAGTTCATAAATCATTGCTAGCACGTGTCTCCACTTTTCCTGCATCTTCGGGGTTAAATTCCAAATTCTTTCTCTCTTATTTCGTTCATCTGCAGAAATATTTAATTATAGAGTCAGAAATTGCACCCATTCCTGCAGAAATTTGTGTCCTTTAACATTTTTCAATATTCTACTGCTAAATGCTCTTGAAGCCTTCTACGTGAGCTCAGATTATAGAGCAGATATTACTGCATCGGTTTGGGGTGGGCGATAGACTTACCTCCACATGGTGCACTCTGGGCAACGTTTACTCATATGGAAAAAAAGTCTATTCACTGGCAGTTGACTTCTCACTTCAAACTACC
>UZAE01000141.1:0-34314 GCA_900617975.1 Rodentolepis nana | reverse complement strand
AAGGGCTAATGATAGCTATCAAAACGTCTGCCATTTGAAACAAATAATAGTAGTCAAGGCAACTAAATGAACTAAGTAAATGTTTTCACTGGAATTTTTGGAAATTAATTATCCAAACTTTATGACTGGGAGGTTGATGTGAAGCACTTTCTGTGATATGGAAAAATATTTGGGCAAAAACCCAAATGTATGTTTAGTCACGTGAAAACGGCCTTGACCCCTCTATCCCTCATAGGTTGGAGGTAGAAGTAAACAAATAAATAAGCAACCTTGCAGAGGCCTAATAAAATTTTAGTACGGAATTTCTGCCTATGAGACTACTAAGCTGATGACAATTGCATTAGAGCAATTTTACGGAAATAGAAATATAACGAACACAAATAATTAATGCCAAACTTTAAACAAGATTATAATTAAACAAACTGGGATCATTTAATGATAGAATTTTAAGCTATCTCGGATTAGTATAACCTAACAGTGCTTCACGCTTTTGAATCAACTGTTAAAAGTAGATACACGATAATTATGCAGTTCAAACTGTCAAAACTCACAAATATCATGTTGGAACTAGTGCGTCAAAAGGCTATTGGGCATCAGAAACACCAGCATAAACAGAACTGCGTTAATAAAAGTCAGAAGAAAGGTTTTGGAAAATTATATTAATAATTCTGATAAAGGTGATGAAGGTGGGAATTTACGGGAAAAAATGAAATTTTACGATCTGCAAGTCGATATACCAGCTGGGAAGGACAAATTGAACTTTGCATAGCATAGCCGAAAATATTATGCATTCACTTTGAAAAAGTTAAGGTGAATCCTTATTTCGAAACTAATGAAAATATAACATAAAACGAAATTTTTATTTTTACGTAAAGATTCAAATATTTACGATGCAACTGAGCGAAATTTGTGAACTTATGCAAAGAGATTAAGTTCCGTAGGCACATCTTTACAATGTCAATATCACCGTTATACAACTGGCTAATTATAGACAGTTAATCGAACTCAAATGTCAAGAGCCTATTTATGTGGTTGCCCTTTCGTATGGAAGATTCGAGTTCATAGTACTGAATGTGGGCAACAGTGGCCGCGTTATTAAATCAAAGAGCGCAAAAGAATATCATAGGGCCAAACTTCGACTACACCAAAACAGGCATTTTAGATAACTGGATTAATCCAGTATTTGCTTGCACAGTTTTACCAAATAGGTGTCATTTTAATAATTAGTAATATGGATAAAATTGAGATTACATAAACTTGAGGATAGAGTATGAAATAGACGATGTAAATCAATGAGATCGTCATGCTTATTGTAATTATAAGGTCAATAGAGATCTAAATTCGAATTAAACCGCATTAATTATATCTACTTAAAGACATTTAAATTAAGAACACAAACTTGAGCTAATACAATTACCGCTGCAACTGACCAGTTTAAACTATACCTATTGAATGGGTGAGTTGCGAATTTAGCATTTAATGAGAAAAATTCAAATAAATTATTATGTAAACAGCACCTTCTATATGTTAAACCGAGCCCTAGAGGGATGAACAAAATAACAAAAGCGAGATCTGGCAACAATGACTACAGACCTATGCAAATCTAAAATTTGACAATCTTTTTATATAAGTGGTGAGGATAATATTTAGATTATCTCAAGATAATATAAGATACATTGAAAGGAACTCGATAGAAGGGCGTTTCCTTGGTACAGCTATCAACGCTACGATAGTCAAGAAAGTGTTAAAAAATATGCTCATCAGTGCATACTTAATCACGTTAATGGCAAAAAAATGATCACGAGAATTAGTAGACAAGTTAACATTAAGGAAGATAGTTGGTCCCTACTTAAGTTAAGCCTTGATAGGACATTCTTTAATGACTTGGATAGCTACTTGACATGAGATAATTAATTAATGCTCTTGATTATGGCTATTTCACACAAACGTAACAGATAATGGCATTTTAGATATTCTTTAGAAAGGGGTGTGCTATAGACTTACATCCACGTGGTGCACCCTGGGCAACGTCTATTAACCGGCAGTTGACTTCATACTCCAAACTACCATCACCCCACTGTATGTCAAATTCGACTACTTCAACCGTACTCACCTCACCTTTTTTTCCAACTTTGTGTCTATCTCTTTTACATCTTTGAAACACTCTTCTCTTCCCTCTCCCCCCCCCCCCCCTCTCGACCTTTTCACTTTGATGTACCTTCCTCTCTGTGAAGCCTGAAGTCAACTAAAGGCCTAGTGATAACTATCAAAACGCCTGCCATTTGATATAAATAAATATATTCTTTTGAAGCTAATTTAGGAGGAATAGACATTTACGAGTCATGGGAGTAACGTGAATATTTTTTCAATGTGATAAACAGCAAGTAAACTCAAGTCAGTACTTCTATTCACAAAATGGATGCGAATTTTATATCAAACACCTTCGCTTAGAGAACATATTAAACCATAAAAAAATTATTTAACAATAGAATATAGAAAATAACGATCAACATGAGGAACACATTGAAGTTGCAAAGTTTTACTGAAACCATTAAAGCTAGAATAAGCAACCAACTTCAGGTTATTAAATGCAAATGAGTCGATAAGGCATAATACATTTCTCATTTCAATCAACAGATCGATATACTGCAAAAAAATTTATACAGGAACAAAGAGCAAATGTCGCCAATTCTCATTAGACCATGAGATAACTCATTAACTAGAAGACAAATGGCTTAGTTAACCTAAAATTTAAATAAAGTGGAAACCTTCTGACGACCTGATTTAATGACCTATCTCTATTGATCCCCCCCCCCCCCCCCCACCCCACCCCGGCCTTACCTCCACTCCAGACCCTCATTTTAGTCCATTCTAATCTTATTCGCCATGATGAAAATTTTCCACGAGGTAGCATTAATTAGAAAAGCCAAAATTAAAAAATCCACGAAGATATATTTGCAAATAGCTATCAAAATCACCCTAGCATCTACTGACCCTTTTAAATGCCTTATATTTCATTATGTAACAAACCAGTGCAAAATACTGTTAAATACAGTGAAAATCAATTAATAAACGGATACACCATTATAGAACGTGTTAGCAACATGGAATAACAAATTGAACATTGACTTATGCACATTTAGAAATACCAGTAAATACGCATTTCAGTTTCAGGTGAGGTAAAATTACCTGCGCAAATTCATTCCAGGCATATAAATTGAAAGTAAATAAATGCATCGATCTCAACTCACCTTGGTAGCTTCCTGACAGACTTGAGCCCAATCAAGTTTCCCATGAACAGGCCTATTCACAACAACTCCATCAGCATCAAATCCCAAGATATCATTTCCTACAGAACTCGTTCGACCTGACTCGATTTCATGCTTGTGGCGGAATAGATACTGTCTCACTTTACCTCTCCCATTATCCAACTCCCCGTGCGTAAGAACACCAAGCATTGTTGACTTTCCCGCATCCACATTACCCACCACTGCCACTCGAATGTCGATGAAGTCCTGTTCGCTAATGACCTGACGCAATAGAAAATCCTTCACTATCCACTCACCTCCACTTGTTGCTGTAGTGGATTGAGAAGAAGTCTTTTCAGTGGAGGACGAGTTAGATTCGTTTGAAGTAGAAGTGACCGTGCCAAAAGAATTGTGGCCACTTTTTTTTTTCTTGAACTGTGTGGCAGTAGTGTCACTGTTAGCTATAGGTGTAGTTGACTTTGTTGGTACAGGGTTTGAAGTGCTATTCGACGTGGTATTCGATGATCCAGGATGAGAGGAGACATTACGACAGCGCAGGTGGATCACGTGAGCATTTAGTTTCTCTGCGAGTGATTGGAGAGTGGCTTCACTTGCAGCCATGTCGCTGGGTGAGATACCGGGGTCTTGCCCCTCTAGTAAAGGATAAAAAAGTTCAAACATTTAAATGTGTAACAGAATGACAATTTGCGAAGTCATTCGTTGTGATTAATAATCATATTTGCCTCACAATCTAAGCCTCTGATTTCAGATACTCATTTAAGAAGAGTAATAGCAATTCAGAGCTCATTCATAACCCAGCATCTTGCAGAAGAGTAGGTACTAAAAAGAATATCAATCACCTCTGATAAAAACTTGTATGTAGGTTTGAAAGGATCCTTTAACGCCATTTAACTAACATCGCTGATCAGTAAGGTTAGTGGATTAGTGACCTACTATGCTTCAATATATTAAAGGACAACATATAAAGCCATCGATGTGCAACGAACTGGTTGAATGTTTGTGAACAAAGGGAACCTCACAAAATATAATTCAATAATATTAGCTTAATATCAAACAGGCATATTTTTTAGGTAGAAACTGTGATTAAATAGCCAACGTTCATAAGATGAAATATTAATGAATAATTAAAAACATCGAATGGTTAAAATTCACAAAAATATTAAGCTTGGAAAAAGAGGAACAAATGAGTATATTAGAGCAAATTCTGATTCACAAAGCTCATGAAAAACTGTATGCCCTTTGTTGTAAAATAACAAAATGAAAGCCTACCTCCAACGCCTATTTCTACGAAACATTCGCCTTGACCAGCCAGCAGTCTTTGAGCTAAACACTGATTGAGACATTCGAGATCTGATTCACTTGGAGCAACGAAAATCCGCTAAAATAAATTCGAACGGATCATGCGATCGCTGTAACAAAAAAATGGACAAAAACGCGCACACAATGCAATATGTGGCAAATAAATTTATTGAGCCAAAAAAGCAAAATGCAGTGATCCAATCAATTGAGATCAAAGTGACAAATCAAAATGAATCTACCTTGTTTGATAAAATCGTATGAATATTTTTATCCATAAGAGGAAGAGTGGCTTTCTGTGGAGGAGTTATATACAATCGTGAAGATTTATACTTAGCGCTTAAACTTCTTCAAGGGAGCCTGTTTATTGGTCCGCTCTAGCTTGATCCGTTAAATCCAAGAGCAGATACACAGCGTCGACACGTACTGATCAACTTGCCTGAATTCTAATTGGCCTTTTCTCATGGTCGAAATGGCCGTACTATGCTAAATTTGCAACTAAATTTGAGTAGAGTTTGTACAGCGCAAATTTTACATACAAGTTCTGAATGTCTGATCTAAATCTAGATTTCTCTTAGTAATAACACTTTATACAGTTTTGTTTGAATTAACATATTTTAAGGAGTATAGAACACTTGTATCTAACGTAATGGTGAAAAACATATAAACGTTAATAAGTACAAGTATAATTATTGTTGATCTTTCTACATATTCTGATATAATTATACAAACAGTAGAATTTCCTAATGTTAATTATTTGACATCAAAATAGGTACTGCAATTTGTGCTCAATTTATGACTGAATATGTCTATTATATAAATTTAATTGGATAAAATGACTTATTGATATTGTGAAGTGGTAAAAAATTAATAAATTCATGCATTTCGTTGTCTTAGATCGTTTTAGCTTCTGGCAAATTCATCGCATTTTTTTATATGAAGATTTTAGAAATATCTATGTTCAAAAAGTTGAACTTATTTTTAAATATCAAATACTACGATTTAGTACAAACCTTTTATCATAAGAAAATGTACTACTTTTTCTAGTTCTGTTCGTTTTATTAGTCAAAATTGTCGTGTTTATTACACTTTAGGTGTCTTTATATACAAAAATTTCCGTAGTAATTGAATGTTTTCTTTAGCCCACCTTCACCCTCAAAGAGATCCCTCGTATTACCTCTCGAAGTTATACATTATTAGTTTAGGGCTTGACAATGTGGAACTAACTAAGGAATAATTTGCTCATTTCTTATTAGATGAAAAGTAATTTTTTCATAATCAATCACTAATCACGTGCCATTTGGTGACCTAATATTCTCAAAAAATCTTCTCATGCAGATGACATTCGACACCCCTATATACTGACGGGATGAAATAATAGCCTTTTAATACGGAAATATTTGGCGCATTAACCTAATTTATTTGTCAATAAATGCGCATATTTTCATGCTAGAGTGATATGACAAATTCCTTTTATGTGGACCTGATTGATATTACTTTATTATATTAACAGTTAAGTTTAACTTCACCTCAAATTTTCGAACTGCGCCATTATCGAAGGCGCTCTTTATTTTAAACAATAAATTTAGGTAAAACTGGATTTGTTGCAAGCAGTATCACTTTCAAAAAGCATAATGACCATTTATATCCATCCTAGATATAAACTTTTCAACCATTTTTATTTCTTTCTCCATTTAGATATTGTTAACATTCGTTAGGAACATACTTTGAACGCATACTTCTTGATAGATATTAGAATATTCACATAGGTACATTTATCAATCTTTTAAATCATATATTCCTTTGCCATTGCCCATCTTTACTTCTTAATTGCAATACCTTGCGCAATGATGATGAAATGAGAAATCATGGTGTTATTAAAATCTTTTCAATTAGCACTACTTAAAACTATATAAGTATCAATCTAAGGGTGGCAAAAAGAAATGATCCACTGGTTCAAATGGGATGAAGTAATGAAAATGATTTTTATTTAAAGTGAGATATACTTAGCTAAATGTAACAACATTGTGATTTATTAGTAAATTTTTTCAGCTCCAAGCAATGATTTTTCAAGTTTTAAAATGTCTAAATTCTCATTCTTACCTCATAAAAGTTTCATTTACTGTCCATACACCCCCCCCCATGTAATGTTTTGGTATCATGAAAATATTTGGCATTCCAACTACCTTTATCGCAGATATAACTGAATTGTAGCATCCTTTACTTATTTGAAAACCGATTGTTGAAGAACATCAACATAAATGCAAAATTTGCTTATTTGCGAGAAAACTTAGATACACTTTTGATCATTCTAATTCACTACTTCTTTTCTCTATTTGTAGGAATATAAGTCCAACATGAAACAATTCTCTTCTCCGTAACTGTAATTAAAACTACATGTTTAAACGAAAAATCCCTATCGTTCGTTCCCTTTCTTATTCGAGTCTGACTATGAAACTTAAAACATGGCTCACCAATTCCGTGTTGCAACTTAAAAGTACTTTGATGGCAGTCTGCAACATTAAATATGTGTGGACTAGGGAGTGATGTTTTCTTCATTATTATTTATCTAAAGGATTGTTAATAATCATTTCTGATATTTGCGCGAACATAGATTTGTATTTCAATTAGTTACTATGCCTAATTAGGAGATAAAAATCTCAAAACGTCAATTAAACCAGTTATTTTGACTAAATAATAATTCGCAATAGTTAGGATACATTATATTCGTCATTTTAAATGTGAGGAAATTGCAAGTGAACTGTTTCAGTCAGGCACTAGAGTCATGGTAGGCATTAAAATTCAATAGTGAGTGGCTAGGTAAGATAGTTAACCAATGATTTGTCAAATACTGCACCAATGAATGGTGATTATCAACCTAGAGGTGAACAATTCTTGATCGCAGTTTATCATGTCACATTTGACGATGCATTTTTTATATTAAAAGGGGAGTTCGAACCGCATTAGAGCATTGGTTCTTTTTACAGTTGCATTTATCTCCAAGTTTTATCTGAACAAGCTAATAATACACCCTCCAAACCATTGAAAATCCCACACTGGTAGCGAGCTTTAAGATGACCTAACATCAGCTATTTCAATATAGTTCCATTACAAACAGTAAACATTTAAATACATGCGATAAGCAATGAACATAATTTTGACGAAAAGTTCATTTGCCGCAAAAAGAAGTGTACAATAATTCAAATGGTGACAGTAGTAATGCTTTAATACACATGATAAAAAGTAATGGCATATGAATATCAGCCCTACTTAGAGAGAGAGTGAGCAAACCAATACAAGCACAGAGGTGACAAAAGAGGGAGGTGGGTGATTAAAAGAAGTCTCAAAGGTTGGCATAGGGTGGGAGGTCATTAGGATATGAAAAAGTCGGAAGGTCACCATCGCCGATCAAGGTCGAAGTGGATGCGTTGGTGGAGGTGCCAATCTTAGCGCTTCCTTGACGTCGATGATATCTGGATGGGCTCGAGAATCCATGGCCTCCTGCGTCTCTACGGCTCGAGAACTAAAAGGAACGAGGGTCAAGATCATTATCAATTGCTAAGGCATTCATGATCCAAAAGCGTATCTACTCAAATTGTAGAATCATAGCAAACATTGATTGGTTGATTTTTTTCCGGAAAATAAGCATCCACATTGAGGAAGATATTTTTAAAATCATGAAATAAGCATGCTCGAGGTTCTATTTGAACTAATTGTAGAAAAATAATTCTATGAAATATTTTCTTATAACTAAAATAGGGAATACAGCGATCCCATTGTTTTGGATGTTTACCCTTCACTATATATATGTTCATAGAAGATTTTAATGGGTAGATTAATCTGTACTTGAATGATTAATTAAAATTTTGTAAATGATATCAGTTGTACTTTGGTTAACACAAAATGTGAAGAAATGTACAGATTTTCAAGTGCTAAGTTGAATTTTACTTTTTACTTGGTATATTTAAGTACGTTAGTGTGCATGATTAGTAATATATAAGTCAAAAGTTTAGATGAGAAACTTCGCTTAGTTCAATTTAAATCTGCATTACTTCTTCTTGGACCTACATCTACAATGCTGCTGCCACTCTAAAGGCTCTAATCCCCGAGATCTCTGATTTGACTGACCGATGTTTAGTCTACTCTTATGTCATACAACTTATGTGACCATTTCGATTTGAAAAGATTCTATATCTGCACATGGTCATAATTTGGCGTTCATCAAGGAGCCACGCGAATCACAAGGAGTTGTCAAAGACCCAGAGTGGGAGCAAGGTCAACTAGACTAACTCCAAAACGCAACAGTGTAAGGGTTCAAAGTCCACGGAATTATCAAGCAAACAAAGTTGTTGTAATACTGATTGCTGGGTCATAAATGTAGCATCGAAGTATGCATGGTAAAGGAGTACTTTGTCCGGGGATTAAAAGTCAGCTATTTAATCATGTTAGAAATTTGGCGTTGACGAATGAATTAGCTACTTTATGACGTTAGTGAATTATATAAGAGGATAAATAAGTAGTGTGTACCAAAATATAGTGTTTTCAATTCAACTTTAAATTTTTCATGAATCATTTTTCAATGTGTATCCGATTGGCAAATGTTACCGTTCTAAATAAAATGGGATACATTTTGTATATCACTTCTGCGAAAATCGTGGAAATATTCGTGTCAAAAGTACTACGATTACTTAATCCCTCAAGTAGCATGCATAGATATAAGATTTCAAATATTATACTATGATACACTCAATCTGGTAATGCAAAAGGCATGCTGGGAGAGTATCATAAAGCAGATATTGGCTCGACAACAGCAATGACAAAGGGAGTTTAAAATCGTCAGTTGCACCAGGATGATAGTTGATGTTGTGGATGCAAGGTGAAGGTGCGTAATGTAATAAAAACAAATGACAAAATTAAACTCACCTCTAGGATTTTGTAGTCTGAAAATGCCCATGTAAATGGTAAAAAAATAAAATGAACGTGATTTAGTACTTAATTACGAAACAACTTATGAGTAGCATGAAACTGAATGAAACTACCATAAGTCAGAGAATTTTCACTGATTGCATATGTGGGGACTTACAAAGAATTTAGCTATGAGTTAATTTGCAAAGGTTTTCTTTCGATGCAACTCATGGTATGACCAAGTGGTCATGGGGCCGACAAAATGCTAATAATAAGCATAATAATAATAAGGTTTAAATACGGCTAAAATTCCAATCAGTAAGAAATTTGCATATAGTCATACATTAAATTTGAAATTTCAATGATTGATCGATAATGAGTTAATCGTTTAGGGGACTGAAAGCATGAAAAAACTGCACGAACTATCAATGACTACTTAAGTATAAAAGCTTCATATAAGTAGCATAATGCCAAGTATTATTTCTACCAGCGTTCCAAGAGTAACGATTACGCCAACAGAATATGCCACCCACAAATCGAAATCTAGCCTAGTAATTGTGAAAGTAAATGAATTTTGTTGGATAAAATAGTACCTGCATAATTCAGTCGTACAATAATCAAAAGAATCGCGAAAACTCAAGTTCATCATAGCACTGTCATCTATAAAATACCGATAAAATCATCCTTACGCACATCAAAGGCAAATTATTGGACTTTTAAAAGTTGAACACTGTGCTCTTACTTGGCAAGGATTTTAATTTTCTCTATTTCAAGAGACGCGAATAAGTTGGGAAACGAAATGTTTAAATGATGCACTTAACACTGCATCATATTAGTATTTGATTCAAATAATTTATGTCTACTCAATTAGTAAATAAGTGGTATTGACAAACCATTTGAATGGCATTAGCATGCTGCTGTGGAGAAGTTGGGATTTGAGGAGAAGAAGGTGGATGTGGGGCAGGTGGCAGAGTTCCCACCTTGCGTGCCCTTCTATCAACTGCTTCATAAAGGGATGATTCCTCATCTTCATCCACCTCTTCGTCATCGTTTGAGTAGACCCCCACGGAGGTCGGTCTCGAACCGGGGTCATGAAATTGGGGATCAAAAAGAGCTTCAGGAGCTCCATCAAGTCCAGGAATCATGTCGGGACTAAGCAGCTCACTTTTGTCGTAGTAGTGATTGCTTAGCATGGCATCCGACAGAGGGCGACTTTTGGTAGCTGAAAGGGTGATGAATAATGAAGTGGCAGTAGGGTATTGTTATTTTAATCAAATTAACCACCACAATGAGGTGATTAGTATTATGATGATAGAACAAATAGTTGAACACAAGGAGTTAGAGCGTTAGAAAATTAAATATTTCATCTATATTACATTCAAATTGTAAACACTTGAAATAATCCAATGAATTATTAAGAAAAGTGACAAAGTAGATTTACTGCCATAATACTAATGGTATATAGCTTTATTCATGTAAAGCAAAGACACCTTGAGCACTATTAATTATATCATAGCAGATATTTTAGGGGGTAAGTTCTTCTCTCAAAATCTTATTGAATGAAACTGTGGTTTGAGCAGAGCAAATGCAAACACATACTTAGATTTAGTTTGCGAACATCATTTAGCAGGTATATTCATCCTTGAAAAAACTGGTACTCGTTGGCCTAGTTTCAAGGATATATCAGATTTCTAAATAGTATACATAATGGGATAAAGTTACTTCTTCTGTATGTTTCTATTGCTCTTCGAATATGCAATCACAAAAGTATGCAAAGAGAACTGAATGTAGATTGTTTTACTATGACCAAGACTACATTTATCGCCGAATATAATGAGCTAAGTGCAAGTCTTTATTTTACAATTTTAACTCCCTTTCATTGAAACAACTCTCTTCGCACATAATATAAAAGAACAATAGTACTAATGTGCGACGTATTGATAATGCGATTCAGTTGATTTTTATTCAAATCAAGCTCAGTCACTAAGCCATTTTTTGTGATTAGGTCCAGGGTTTTCAAAATAAAATTTTGCCCTTGCAAAACTAAGTCTCCTAATATTTAAAAAATTCAAAATGCAATTTGAGGTCCAAAAGTGCGATAATCAAAGTGAACACTGAAACGTAAAGGCAGTTTCGTGCGTTTCCAATAACGACGCAGTTCTACAAAGGGAGTGCGAAAATAATTTTCATTCATCTTTACTCTTTTCTCACACGAGCAAATAAACAAATTTTCGACTAGGCAAAATCGAATTTCATTAAAATTGATTTATACGAGTCCTGAGGCACTAAGAGAAAATAATTAAAAAAATGTTTGAATTTGCCCGGCGTCCAAGTGTCATCACTTTACAGACACGGTACTAAGTGTAGTTAGTTCCAAATTTTCTTTTTACCATTATTAATTCAATCTTTGTGGCTTGAATTTTTTTAAATAAAATCTCATTTACATTTGTTAATCTCATCTGTGATGAAATAATGGACATAGCCACCTATGCGTTTATAATATGTTTAAAATAGTCTAATCAGTTTTCATGATACATCAGAATTTATGAACCGACTCAACTTTACCTCCATTCATTTACACCAAGTTACTGCTTCATTTTATTGGTAAATGACTTCTTTAATGTGCTATTAAGCAGCTATTTCTAAGGTAGATTTGCAGACCTTTCAATATTCATTAACGCGCCAAATTAGTGGACCTGATGAAGCTTGCCAGCCAATTACTTGAGTTCGTATAAGACGACGGTTTATTATAGAAGTAGATGCCTAGAGAGATGCCAACCGCCAATGTATGGCATGTGGAACACACGACCTGCGATTCCATAATATTGCTATGGCCATATCGAGAAAAAGGCAGAGAAATCAGGGAGTTCAAGGCCAATTTCAAAGCAATAATTAAATAAGTAGATTTTAAAAGAACGATTTTTTTCGCAGCCACTACATGATATAATTCTCAGACTAATTTACTCATGGCTGAAACTCTTTATGATCCAGTGAATACCACTTTTAGCGCCATTCTCCACACATGTAAGTACTATTTAAAAATAAATCACCGTACATTTGAAGCAATTTTTCAAGATTAATTCCCATTTATTACACTATACTTAAAATACTAAACCTAGTTGTAAGTAGGCGTGAAATTGCATTTCAGAATAGGCGTTATAAACCAAAGCCATTTTTCAATAAAGAAAGTTTCTCTTCTCTACAACTTCCACTAGACCCTTTTCCCGATTGTTCAAATGCTTCACATGATTCTATTATAACAATTTTATTTGGTAACTAAGTTACGCGCACATTCGATGAGTATATGTATTCTGTATACTTTAGAGAAGTCAAGAACTATATTTTTTTCATTGTTCTTACATAAATTTGTCCACATTGTTAGGTCATTTTCAAGCATGAATCCAATTGCAAATTGTTGACTTTCCCAATAAGTTCTTATCCACTAATTCTTCCCTATTTTCTTTGGAATTGTGCTTAATTACAAATGATTAAAATGCATTAACCTATCTTATTTGGTCATATGAAACAAGTTGTAGAAGCCATTGGCCAAAAAGAATATCACATTTTTTAAAATCTAATTCCTGAATTGTATTTAGGATAAGGCAAATCGAAGCGAAAAAGCCTACGATAAGCTGCACTAATAAATCACTAATGACCCAACAAATTTGACAATTATATGGTAAACGCCATTTAATGGGTAATGACTGACTATGGATTGTTGTCAAGTTATTTCATTAGACCTTGAGAAAAGTTGTACTTTCCATTAACCAAATTAAGATGAGATGTAGTCAAAATGCGTTCTTTCTAGGTTATTTTGCATGTTTTGTAAGTAGTCATCAATATATTGCAAACTTCACCATCAATAAATTAATATTGTCTTTCGCATCACATTTCCTAGTCTGAATGGTCTTCTAGAACTACAGTTCAGTTATGTTAAGGCTACCTGAGACATTGGGATGCTATGTACTGCGTGGCGCAACACAATATTGATTTGTCAACTTACATGGAGGACTGAGTCTGGGTCTACGAATAACTTTATCATTCTTCTTTTTCACATTTGACCGACGATTTTCATCATAAGTGAAGTAGTCAGCAGCTGGGCTATCTTCATCAAATGATCCTTCGCCTATCGATACGGTGGGATCACTCATTGCGATCGGAGCTGTGGCACTGACACCATCGCCAATACCACCTGCATAATCAGTTGTGACTCCGTTCTTCGAAGATGGGAGAATACCTCGAGGAGTATCTTGAAGTCCAACGGCATTTTCGTTAGTTTCGCCATTAGCACCATCTGGGGAGTCAGACTGCCAACTAGCTTGATTGCCAGTGTCAGAATCTGTAAAAAATAAAGAATTTATCAATATTTTATAATACCAAAGCATTGCTTATTTTTGGGAACTAGTTATGTTGTTGACTTATTTGTAAATTCTAAGTTCGTTGAACAAATTCTATGACTCTTTAAATCAAGATACTTCGTTTTAATATCCCATTTTTGTCACCGTATGTCTCGCAGTCTATCTTATCAATATATTTTTAGATTTGAATTTGGAGATAGATTAGGGTAAGTTGAAATCGAAACAAAATAAGTGACACAACTTTCATTTCTTCGTTTGTTAATTTCTTACCAAAGCTTGTCATTTAAATGGGAAAATATACCGAGACGTAAAGGCCTTTGTCCCAGATTATAGCCACTTTTACTTCAGGCCTAAATTTAAAATTTTCTCATCAATCTGATGATAAAAATAGGGTCTGCTCAAATCAATCATTTCTAAGTCTGAAATCGCCCTATTGTCAGATTTATTAATACACTGCATAACCCTAAACTGCAGGTCATTTAGGAAATGTGATACAGGCCTCATCATCTAATCATTAAAAAGCTCCCTTCGAGACAACAATCTGAATACGCATTGACTATTTACCATAGCAATCACAACTGTTGGAAAATAATTCCATGAGGTAAAAAAATTGCGTTCTCTACGGAGTTTTCGAGTGTCTTGCTTATAATTCCTAATAAGTTAGAGCTCAGATATGCAACTTATCGATCAGAATATTTCAAAGTTAAAACCCGTTTAAGTTAAAGTAACGACATATTAAAGGTAACAACAATTATGCTCATTTAGGCAATGAAGCCATAGTCTTTGATTTCCTACCTCTTTTTACTAATTGGAAGCCAAGTCGTGCATACAAACTTGTTTGACTAATAGGCAAGTTAGATTCTCTAATTATTTTTATTCCTGTTCCTATGGGATTCATCATACTGAGTATAGCTTAACCATTCTGGTTATAATTAATTAATTCAACAGTGTGACGTCTCTTTCTTCTTTTTAGTCAAAATAATTTAATTAAATTGACGTTTGTGTTCATTTAAGCCACTTACAAGTTCTGATTAGTACCAGTAATCCTACTTTATTTGAAATAATCAATTTAAGCAAGTTACAATACTAATAAGACTTATATCCGAATTTATAACGATTCACAATTATGTATTAGGAATAACTGAATTGAATTTACTCATTATTTTGTCATTAAAGTCGTTATACGGTATTGCAAAAGTTTTAAAGTGTACAAGAACGAAGACTGATCAGACATGCTCTAATTCCGAATTTTGATTATAAAGGGAGTTAAAGAAGAGTACGTTAAATGGAAAGAAACGCAGAAGACTCCAAAAAATGGGCTTTCTAAATCGAAACGGGGAATAAGTATAATACTCCATGAAGTGCTCAAGCCAGTAAAGATTTGCTCTTTTGATACTCATGAAGCTAATCCGGGAATCAAAATGACCAATAATTAAGATTGACTGAAGGGCTATGGTTTTAGACAAACAGGCTTCTGACAAGGGTGCTTAAACTACATACAGTTGATAAGCAATACGTTTTTGTAAACTCAGCAAGATTTCATGAAGCCACATTCTCTGTAATAAAAAAAGGGGAATGCCAGGACTTTGTAGGTAAAATAGCTATTCCGACACTCACGTTTTTTAAAATTCTTTATTATTTTGCAATGTGGTGAATAATATTAATAATGCGATTCGATGTCGTTTTTCCTGGATGGCCTCGAAAGTTAATGAAAATCGACATTGCCAATAAACTTAGTGAGTAAAGCAGGGCAGATCGATATAAACAACACGATCGGCATATATGAACATATAGAAGCGATTAACTTGGCAATAGAATATAAATATGATAGTGAGTGGTTTATAGAATGAATAAGCACATTTATGGTCGAATTCAGAGGAACTCAAATAAAAAAGCATTAACGATGCCATCATTTTTGGCACCAGCTTTAAGTAACATGTTATTAGACTTCGCTATTCGACCCGCCAATTAAATGACCTCACTCTACCGCTGTCTAAATAGAAGGGGTGAATTAAGGGATACTATTGCAGGATTTGTAGTTCCTCATCTCAAAAATCCGATGCACGTAAATGCCAGGATAACATAGAAAGATTTTGAGAGAAGGCCATTCCAAAAACTTTAAAATAATGGTCCTTATTAATTTTTAACAGTATGGACAAGTAATCGAGTGGAAAGGCAATCACAAATGCTGAAGTTATACAAGAAAAGAATATCTCTGGCAAAAATTTATAATAGAACCAATTTCTACTGAGCATGAGTGAGAAATCCAATTTGTTCCTTACGATCTGCCATAAAGACATTATTCCGCAGTCATCAGACGAGGCATAGGGAGAGTTAAGTCTAGCAAACCACTCTTTAGTAATTAATCTATCTGTGAAGTCACCAATCTAGGTAGGGTTGTGAATCCGTAAAGTTAGCATCAATTGATGAATTTGAACATTTTCCCTGACTACCTTCTCAACGGAACAGACTTATTGCCTTAATATTTGAAATTAGTCTACACAACTCTAAGTGGAAAATACGTACTGTTAGCTTGCGTCATTGTCAATAACCTCTAATTTAATTATTTCATCATCTAAAGTACCAATGCACTTATTTGAATGGCACAATTAATCAACCATATGTTTTAATGATTTCAATTAAAGCTAATCAGAATAATTTCATCCAAATTAGGCATTTTTCTCACGAAAATTTACGCCTTGGGTAGTCGGGGAAACAGCAATAGACAAATATGAAAAAAGACAAAATCATGTTACAGTGATAACTTTTACCAAAAAGACGATTTATCAGTATGCAATCAGTAATTAAAAAAAATGTTTTTTACCACGTGAAAAAGCGCTGATTAGGGAGAAAAATGAATTTCATTAGGATTTGTTAGCAAAAAATATTACGAAATATCATTCTAGCTTATTATCAACACATTCGAATAGAGCATTTGTTTTTGTTGACTTAACAGTGCATGGTTGCATGCCCTGATGTTTGATGAAAAAATACCCTCAAGTCACTGGACTCTCTCTGCAATTATCTGGTTATTTTTGAAATGCTTATCTGATTTTCAGATATTTTTAAATAATTGCTCTAAAGGGAGGAGGCACTCTTTGAAAATAAAACAATTATGGTAACTGATTAGGTAGAGTCAGGAAAGAGATGGATACATATCGTTGTTTGAATACAATCTTAGTGCTAAGTAAACCACTAGATACGTTGTAGTAGAGAAATTGGAAATTGGCCAGACTATTAATTTTATTTACTAAAACGCAAGTATTTGTTAGCAACAAAGACGCCATGGGTTAGGTTCATGATGCTCGCTTCCACTTGTCTCTGATCCTTTAAATACTTCATATCCCGTCTTTATTTCAGTGTTTTCTAACTTCTATGACCTTTCCGTTTACCTTGCCTTATTTTTAAAATGCTTTGTGACGTCACTTCATACAGCTATTTAAATCGCAGAAATGATAGAAATCAGCATAACACAGCTCCCATGTCAATATGAAAATCGATAGAGTATGATTGTAGCTTAAACGGAATTGAAGTTAAGAGTTTCAGCGCTAGATCAATAAATCTGTCCTGATAGTGACAAACCATAGAGAGAACGGATAGCTAAATGAAATCAGGGCTTGGCAATGTACTAACTACTACCAATAACTTTTTATTCCTATACTTATGCCGCAATATTATTACAAAATGGAAAGAATACACAAATACGAATTTAAGAAGGCAATATCTAACCTTTTGTCACCTTAGTACTACATCAATATCACGCAAATTTTCGAATAAATCACAGGTGTATGAATGGTAAACTTGAAAAGGTCTGGACGCAATGCAGTGAACAATGCTATTGATTAAAGAGCAGACAGCCTGGAAAGTTCATCTTGCAGATGAAATCTCTTTCTTCAATATTCTAATTATTATGACCTGTTTCTATCCTACCATTTCATTCCAAATTTGAACTGTTGTTTAATTTTAAAGATCAAAAATTAAACATTTTCTCTTCTTCAATGACAATAATAAAAATGAGCCATTTTAGTAGCAATTTTAAGACACAACTATTGGGAAATTTAAAGCAAAATCACCTTCGGAGAGGGTTCCTCCAGAAATGATTTCAGTAACAGAGAAATCTTCCACTCCTGCGTTTGTACCCTGCTGACCCATTGTGTCCGCCCCATCGATTGGTTCCAAATATGTGTCCATATTCAGTGTCCCTGTTTTTCCCTTGTTTTCAAGTACCTAAAATGTTACCAAAATTGTTTCTGTAGTTTAACTGTTTGAAGAAATTTCAATCTCCCTATTTTTAGTTCAAAGACAAATAGACCTGATGGCTAAATTTACGAAATCTTTAACGCGAATATCTTGAAAAATTAATAGCGCACTATGATTAGACAAACCTGAGGTAAAAGAGAAGCTGTTAATTTGATTTTTTTGATTCAGTTATTCTACTACTAATCGGATCTAAAGTTCTTATTGGAAGATAGTGGATCCATAATTCGATGGCGGAATTAATATTCAAAGCAATTTAACTAAATATATGTGTGCGCTTTAAACAGTTAAACGTTTGATTTATTAGGATACTCAAAATTAATAAAGAAACTTTAGGCGGTACAATTTTTCATCCAATGAGACTCAAAGTAGAGTGAAAGGTATTCAACGGAATTGATGAGTTTAAGCCATAATGAATTAAATATTGAAACGGATATTAAATTTCATTGAAATATGGAATTTCAAAAGAGTTGTACGATTTCCATATTTCGTTTTCGTCTCGAATTTATTTGCTGCTAGATTACCATCCGCATACTTCTTTATTCATATACCATCGTGGGTTAAAATGCTGACGAAGAATTAGATTAAAATGGATTTCACGAAAAGGTCTTTCCAAACTCCCCTATTTTGGATAGTTGTAAATCAATCGATTCTCATTTAATTAATAGTCAATATTTTCGAAATAATGTAATGACAAGAAATCTTAAAATGATCTTTAACGAATCCTTACTGCCAAGAATTTTTCGATATGTATTATATTTCCACTATAAGCCTGAACTACCAATGGAAAAATTGCAAAATGAAAAAAAACCATTTGCATGTGAACATCGCCATAAAACTTGAAAATAAGCCGTTGTTGGACAATAGCCAGACATTAGGAGGATAAAATTAGTGAAAGCATGTCTAACCGTTGTTCCATGGTTCTGGAGTAAATGACTGGTTGGCCCACTGCTATTACTATTGCTATGATGTGGATGCTGAGGAGGTAGGGGTGGTAAGGGAGTTGACTCCCTATTTCCCCTTTTCATCATACTTCCACCTCCTAAATTTCCATTTGTCAGCACGGGGCCTTGTTGCTGATCCCCTCTCGTGTGTTGGTGGTTCAGTCGGCACAAGAAGGGATCCATGAGGCAGAGTTGGGGTTTTCGATCGGATGCTATGTGACCGAGGCTGCTTCGACCCAGGGAACTCAATGGCGAGACTAAAGGAAGAGAGCAAACGTAAAGAACGGTTTTGGTATTGTATTCTGCATGGGACGAAACCCTTGTTTCTAATAGTTTAAACAAATTTGAGGTAATGAGAAATTAGATCAGATTTAATGGTTAAGCATATTGATGTTAGGGCGTACATTAATATTATTTCTACTGCGTAAAATAGGAGTTATTCAAAATTTGCAGTTGAGAATAAATTTCACATAACGTTTTCGAAAACATAATAGAATAACCACGAAAATTCCTTAAATTCAATTAACGGTAGAAGGTAATTTCAATCTGCAATATCCTTGTCATTCGTATTATCGACCTATTCGATGAGTCAGATCTTAATTGTAAAATCTGGATACCCGCTCATAACTAAATTATAAGTGACGTCATTAATCAGATGTGGACGTCGATTATTAGGGTGTCATCCTTATTACAGACATAAATATGAGTGATTTTTCAGAAAAGGAAAATGCTAATTTCAATCAATGACACTTCAGGAAGACTTAACAACGACTGCGTGACAAGCGTTTCACGAATTTCAACCTGTAAGTAAGGACATGATCATGAGTCAATAAGCAAGACTAACTTCATATGGAACTAGTTCAAGTAAAAATGAAAATATAATAGTAATAGCGAAGTTCTTTCCTTCGACAAACTTATAGGCCTATTCGGATAATTAATACAGTTTTGGTCTTTTTCTACCCGTTCACTGAAGATTTTCAATCAAGTCTTGGATGAGCAACCTTCCAGGGGTTCTCAGATATAGCCCTTAGCTTCCTCAACAAAAGTTCACCCCACTGCTATGTAGAAACTTTCCATTTTCTTTCGAGGCTTGGTTTCGTAAGGGTTTGAAGGAATACTCCATTTACTATTGATTTTATATACAGATTTTCATTCTCTTTCTTCTCGAGAGCCTGTGTTTATGTAAAGTGATATGATTTACATCATACTGTAAAAAGTTCAAGTTGGAGTGTAACAGAAAGAACATGTGTTCTTCTTCTTTCTAGCAATCGAATTGTAGATCTTGAGAGTCAATTTAGACCCCCTCCCCCTCCTCCCAGCAATAAGCAACAATGGAATTAACATACTTGTAGGCATATTATAGTTTCATATTTATTTTCACAATGTTTTTTCAAACAATTTCTTTAGAGTCCAGGTCAAATTTATATTAATAACAAGATCTCCTAAGCTCAATTCGTTAATAAAAAAAATCTGGCCGAATCATTTGTCATTTTGAAATAAGCGAAGACCGAACTTCTCGATGTTCTAAAAAATTTTCTTAACGCCCATTAATGTAAGTTTAACCAAGGTTTTAATATAAAATGGAAGAATATATTGGAATTGTCCATATGCAAACTTAATATTATGCTAACTCTCCTGCTGACAAAAAGTAAATGGGTCAATAAATGGGTATCGAACTCAGGACCTCTGATCTGTAAGATAAGCAGATAGAACACTAAGCCATTAGGCACATTACTAAAGGGTATTTAGAATAGCTTTTACAGAAAAACATTTGCTCATTTTTAGAGGTACTAAAGTTGTTTAGATATAGTATACTTTAAAACTCTAAACCACTTCCCCATGTCTATACGCGATGACAACGAAAATGAGTGATGAATAAGCTCTTCAGAATCATGAAGACTAACTTGTCTCCTAATTATTCGGAATGATCTACGGACTAAGATGACTATGGTCACTTTTCGATGTTCCCACAGCACTGTGAAATGAATACGCCATGAAGTAAAGCACTACAATGCAGAGCTCGAGGTTGCCGTGACTAGAAAGCAACACAACATACAACCACGTATCTCAGGGATCAACCTCTTACTGGTTATACTTTAAGAAAACTTTTAGACTTAAGTTCAATAGATAAGCATCATTCGTCTCTAATGTTAGGTGTATAATATTAATTTCCATCAAAAGTGTTCATAAAGTGGTCGTTTAGCATATAAAGCAAATATATGTTTCGAATTTCTCCTTTATTAACGATAAAAACTCCATTCAGGTAAGTAAAGTATTCAGGGGATTACAAATATCTCTCCACCGCCAACATCATTATCTAAGTGCAAATCACCTTCTTATGATGATTGATACCTCTGCCGAGACAATCAGACATGTAAAGACGTGTATTCTTATGATGACAAATAACTGCTTAATTAATATGAATACTTGTCAAACGAGGTTACAGCCCTTTGTCACTTTAACTGAGGTGGTAAATATTGCTAAATTATTAAAAAGAAGGCAACCCAACAGTCTCCTAAGCCCAATTCAATTTCTGGAAAATATTCTAGACAGATAGGGCATAAGTATGGTTTTGTGTTGACTTTAACTATCTCAAACAATTGAAATCTGTATTCTCTACTGATTGTGCACACAACAATGACCTACTCGGTTGAAGTGTTGCTTCAGAAGTATAGCTAGATCTTGACTGTCCAGAACTTAAGAGCCCCATGGAATTGGTCCCAGGTGTAGCGGATGATGCAAGGGAACTCGATGGCCATCCACTTCCGGCATACTGTTGTCTCCTGGTGAAAAGCCCTGATGCTTGCATCGCTGGCCCTATCTGTTGACCTGGGTGACTGCCACCACTCTGGCTGCTATGGTGACTGTGGAAGGAGGCGGAAGATCCGGTCATGGCAGAACGAATGAACGTTGAAAGACGCTTGAGTCCACCTGTTATTCCTCCTTGGGGCTTAGATTTCCATGGTAAGGTGGCAGAGAATACCTGAAACACAGTACAATCTTTATATAAGAATGTAAATTGTAACTAAGCAGTTATTTAAGCTCAAGAATGAACTGGGTTAATTTTAACCACCAATAAATAGAGAATTCGTTCTTTTACCAAATTATGATCGATTGATTAAGTGCTTAAGTTTAGGTGATTTCTCACCACTTCTTATAACCTGAACTCAAATAACCTTTCTTTGAAGCTAATATGAGCCCTGATATAAAAGTCAAACGAAAAAATTAACATTTTTTCATCTGTTTTACCTCATTTCATTTACCGTTCTAAATGTTAGTAAACTGGGCGTTTCAAAACTAATGATGGTTAAATTTCTATTCTTTAATTTACTATGGTGATTCATTGATATTAATTTTTATATTGCGCAGAATTCTCACAAAGCAGAGGCAGTATTTTCTGATTAAATGAGAGAAATAAAGGGACTGCAGCTATTGTGAATTCATCTGCAACTCAGTCAAAAAAAAAACAGAAGAAATTTCGACAACACTCGCATATGAATAAATATAAATGCGAATCCTGAAACGTTGCAATTTTCCTGTTACAAGCTAATGTGCACATTAAATTCAATGACCGTTGGAAAACCAGACATAGATGGGGTGACGAAAGATGTATTTATGACTTGAGATATGAGGATAAAGTAGCTTAAAAACTCCCAAACAAAGCCATTTTCCTCAATACCACTGTTTAAAATCTGTTAATCTTAAAGGTTATCTGGTAAACAATTCTTTTTCAAATCCAAAAGAGATTTTACATAGAGAAATTGTAGATTTGTCGAGGGTAACACAATAAAATAGGAAGAAATGAGTAGGTTTAGAAGAATGGACAAAAATACAGCAGAATTGGAATGTGGTAGCTGTTTCCTCTCATATTGCTAATTACGCAGACGCTGTTTATGTGACATTGTGTAAAAACAGTAACCACAACACTTAGTAAAATGGGCTCAGCAATTGTTTAAAAATTAGCTTACTGCCCTGCTGGGTACCAAAAGTATTAAGACGGAGTTCCAGCAACAGATCTTAACAGAGAAATGACCATTCATTATTTTAAATAGTTAGTAAATCAAATAATAGTAACATTCGGCTCCCAATAATATGCATTATTGACTTCGTTGAATGGGCCGTTATACACAGTATTTGAATTGGCGATAAATCATTGTTAATATCTCAGTTGATTCCATGCAATCCATAATTTACGATGAAAATTAAGATATGAGAACTAACGAGCAAAAAAGTAGACAACGAAAAACTTCAAACTGTAAGTCGCAAAATAGTGCATTGATTTGTCCTTTAGGGCGAATGGTAATGGCCAAAACCAAATTACGTTTACTCCAAGTAATTATGATAGTTCTTTTCACATGATACCAACCTGTTGTCAAAGGAAAGGTGGAGTCATTAGGACAAGAGTTCAGAATTCTAATAGGCGTCTTATTAAGCAAGAAAAACTCGTGTAACTGATCCTCTACAGAAATGGGTGTGCACCAATGAGTACTGGTCTTGTGACCTCTGATATGGCCAGCGTTCACGTTGGCCACCACGACACCAGGCCAAATTTAATGCGCACATTTCATGCGCACTAACTTTCATCTCTAACCAAATAGAGAGACAATCGGGTCCCTCATTTTTTCAATCTTCAAGAAGTTAGCTATAAACTCAATATATTCTTATTAGAAGGATATTAAAGCCAATATTGAGCCAATAACCAACAGAAAGATCTGTGCTGCTGTACAACTGATGATAGAAACGAAGCAACTGAGCGTGACAAAGAAAGGGACAAGTCGACGTCAAAGTTGGGAAGAATAATTTAATGACAGTATTTGTGAACTACCTTTACCCACGTGTCTCATATTTACATCTCAAGTTCAGAAATAATGGCAATGCTGATTAACATCTGGAATAGATACGAAGACAATTTTTCAAAGGTTAATTGATAAACTTGTCGAAAGATTCCTACGACAAAGGTAATTTTGGAATTTGGAAAATGATGATGCAGAAAATTCACAAAGAACACACTGAAAACTAAAACCTGGTCATCTATGTTCACTTTATAAAAGACAGAGAAGCTAAACCAATGGTATTTCCTAGATGTAATAGTGTAAGACTAAGGAACACAACATATAAGGTGGATTGCTTGTCCAAAGGAAAACTTTTAAGAAATCACGCGGTTCAACTTAAAGGAAACAGACAGTAGCTTCAGGTCGCTGTGAAAAATTTCCCCAGTTACATTGCATGATAAGAGATTAAATAAGAAATAAGTACACAAAGTCATGACAGGGACATATCAGTTAGGCAAATATTTGATGTGACTAAAAGGCTCCATGGCTGAAAGATAAATGAAAGCGTCCCAGAAGCACAAATCCTAACCTCAAAGAACTGCCACATATCAGAATGCATAATCAAAATTGGATTAAATTTCAAAGACAATTTCTTTAAAGTATCTTTTAAAGAAACAGTGGTACATATTACATAAACATGAAGTACGCATCACAGAAATTAAATTAAAATCACTAACTAGTGTATATTTTTGGAAATATTCACGAAATTATACTTTCCCATCGCTTTTCCTGATAAATCGAATATATCTCACAAATAAATGTACCTGCAAAAAATAAACGGGTATTGATTTTTAAAATTTATTGGCTACTTGCATTGCAAATATCATAATAGAGCACTATCTCCTAAAGACAATTCAAACATTACACGAACCTGGTTAGCATCCGGAGATTCAGTAAAAGCTTCACCGAGAACATCCGTCGATACCCCATGATAGCCCAGAGCAATGCTTGGTGAAGGCTGTCCACCTGCCGACACATTAGTTGTCATGGTATCAGCAGACAGGAGGGTCTGCCTCCTAGTACTCATAGACGCTGAGTTTTGCGTATGCACCGAGGATTGCGGTCTACTTTGCTGTTGATGGTTGGAAAATTGGTAACTCTGTTGCATTGTGTAAGTATCCGAGTTCAATAGGTCAAGATCAGGAGGAGGAATGGGCGTTGGAGATGGACGAGGAAGGGGTTGAGACTTAGGAATGTGGAGATTGCCAAGGGAGACAGCATTAGAAGTGGGTCTGAGGGAAGCGTTGTCAAACCAGGGCTGAGTTTGCTGTGGTACGAGATGGTGATTTGGAATGGAAACGGCCGATTGAGACATAAGGACCGTGGGATGATGGGAGGGCGAGAAGTATGGATTCTTTCGGTGACGGGAGAATGTGAGAGACCCCGAGAGAGTGTTCATAAACATTCCTGATCCTGGGAATCTGCCGGGAAGAGTGTTGCTGGGTGCCAGTTTTGATCGGACTAGTCTGGAGAGCCTGCAACGCAGGTTTAAAATGTGTGCAGGATATTTGCAAAGGTTACAATTTAAAATGAATATTCCAATGTTTGCTTAAAAGTGCACAAAATCTAACTAATTTATCCAACTGTTAAACATTTAAACCGAAAATTGTTTCCCCCTATTTTGACAAGTAAATTACGCCTATTTAATAATACCACTTGACCGATAGTAATAAAACGACAATGATATAAATAGACTAAAATTCGCATTGAAAATAAATTACCTTTGGCGGAAGATGAATAGAATGATAAGGAGAACGAGTAAGCAGAATAGAAATCCAAAGATGGCTCCCATTGCAGCTAGAGATAAGAAAAGAGTTCTTGTCATGCATAGTATTGAATAGGTTATATGCAAGAGAAGTTGAATCTACTAAATGGCGAGGAGTTCTGTAACACTATAGAGGGTAGGCTAAATGGCATAATTAAGTGACTATTAAGTGTCACTCACCTTCATTAGCTCTACGAGACAATCTTAATTATCTTAAAATTTCAAAAATGCTCTTTTTCCTTACTAACATTCTCGAGTTTCATCTTCCTGGCGTTAGGTAAATGTTAACTTTGAAGAGTATACCTCTATTGCTGAAATCACACTTAAGAACCAAACTTTTAGACCAAAATGGATTGAATACATCAGTGTAAAATAAAGATAATTTTGAAAAACTCTTTGTAAACTCGTTAATTGTGTAGAATGCGCAATATACAGATAGCTTAATTGTTCTCTTGGTAGAAAATGGCTCCGAGAAATGCTAACTCAAAACTATTTCTTCTATGGATGGAATACAGCCACTTTTTCATTTATGCCATTTCTCGATAAAGTAAGATTGAACAACATTGTTGAACAAAAAAGTTGGTCCTGCGATAGAGAAAGGTCGTTCATGAGAAAAGGCGAGTTTTGGATTATTTATAATCAATCATTCATGAGTAAGGCATTTACCATAAACTAACAGGGATAACAGAGGAAATCGATGAGAAATTGACGTTGTACTGACGGCACTATTGTTAGCCCAAATAGGATTTTCATCTTGCATTAAATTAAGTACCCTGCTCATTTACCGGGTTGCATTCCATTATTCTTATAAACATCATTATCTTTCTGTTCAAACTACGGTAAAAGCATTCTTTAAAGAATATTCTTTCCACACAGTGGATGATTTTAGTTCTCATCCCGACTTCTAATTTGAATAGATTTTGATGCAGTATTAAAGAAGGTTTTGGAATTGATTAAAGTTTCGTAACTTGGAACTGAGAATGCCTCAGTTAAAATTTTGGAATTCTGTTGCTAAAAAATTGATTTGATATAATGCAGCTATTCATCGGTAAGTCAAATCCTCCCAAATTAAGATATTTATAGAGTCTTTTCCAACGCATAGACATTCATGTTAATTCGAATGCTTACTCTGTTTGTGTAAACCAACAAACTGATGAAAAATCGTAATTAGATTAAATAGTAGCCATTCTAGTCAGTTTTAAAGCAACTGACAACACGAAAACCTGTATGATAGAATGGCAGACAGTGGGGAACTTTGTTTCCATACATCCTCTAAGAAAGTAAAAATACACCAGCATAGGGTTAAGGTTAACCAATAAGAAATCAGGGCCTGAGCCGATACAGCGGGAGACGAAAGAGGTCAATATGGCAAAGTAGTAGGTTCCATTCATTCTTGCACCCTTCATTGTATTTTGGTCCGCTATCTCTTACTTTTTGACATGTTCTATAATAAATCGTTGTTTGGACTGCACTACCACAATTGCTCTTATGGCTAAAGAAAGTTAACAGCATAACTTATAATGATTTGGTCTGTTTATCACAATCCAGACAGAATGAGCTTTCATTTTTAACTCTGATCCCAATTTTAATTCTCCACATTTCTCAAATTTTTATTAAAGTAATAAAATTAACATTGTTAGCATGATGATGATCCTTAATGTTGTAAAGTGATTTGTCTTCGAATAGCATGGTAAAATATGTTTCATAATGGATTGTCCAACAGCTATATCGTGAGCAAAATTGTCATTGTAGCATTACTCAAAAACGCACATATTAAATTTACTTCAAAAAGTTTAGAAAAGATAGTAGTTGTAAACCAGCTACAGAAACCTTTGCTCAACTATCAGTAATTACTTTGTTGCAATCGATTTTTGAATTAATTGGCAGTATCTATGAATGCACCTGGAAGGAAAAAAATTTACCTCGTTTAGAAGCAAAGTGAGCACAAAGCAAACCATTTCATTTATTTTCCTTGTCGTAGTTTTAATAATGAGAAAGCGCTTCGTGGACTCATAAATGAATTGTGTATATCAACGTATGTTAGAGTTATTGCTACTTTGATGGGAATTAAGCCAAACTACTTCATTAGACTAACGAATAAGTATTCGTCTGTGTGGCAATGAAACGAAGTTCAATTATCTATCTATCGTTAACATACCTCGTGAGCAAAGTCTCATACTGATTAATAGCTTTAAGGTTGTTGGGATTTGCCCTATAAGCGGGCTCATATCAACTGCAATGAAAAGGTTGTTTAATGCCAAAAATTAAATTTCCCATCAATCAAACGCACTTCTGCGACTATAACAATGCGCGAATTCATTCCCACGATATTACTCCTTCTTTGTGATTAAATTTCTGGATTCCTATTATTACTTAAAATGCGGCGTTACCCAGGGTATCTTACCATACTTTTTCTTCAAGTGAACCCCGCTGCCTAACTTTACTATGACTCAGCATTTCGAAATCTACTTTACGCCTTTTTTAGACTCAACCTCTGTCATTAATTTGAACTAAAGCAAAACAAAGTGAAATTTTTATGAATTGCTCTTGGCGTAAAATAGAGGTTATAGTTCTGTAAAAAGCAGATCACAATTTTTCATGGGTTATAGTGCAAGAGATGTAAATCGCACCCTATATTATCCATTAGTTATAGGTTTTTAATGTTGAACCACACAATGAATTCCTTTAGGGATATGTCGACTTCAGTACAAATAATCCCCTGACTCTCAGACATGTCTATTATGTACATCTAGTCAGTTGCGATAGAAGTTTTGCGAACTTGACTAGGAGTATTTTCTTCGTGCGATCCCTTGCATTATTGTACTAAAAAAGTCACAACATATTACGCCTTTTGAACTCTAAGGATGCGACTGGCTTAATCATCCAATCTCGTATTCGGGTGTACGCCTTCTACCACCAGAAAAGTGTGTACCGGTTTGCGAAGTGTAAGTTTACGGAAACGTAGGCAAATTCGAACACTCATTCGTGAAGATAAATATCTAATCCCTTTGTCAACCGTATGCCCCCTTTTATCCGAAAGTAATTATCTAAAATACTCAAACGATAAAAGTCGTTAATTGGAACTTGAGTTAGGTAGAACTCACTGATTTCGGGAGTGAAACCGCACTTCATATATTGCTTGACATCTTATGCAAACGTTATATTTAAAATCAATTCTAAATTATACCCTTACTGCTACCCTTTAAACCGATAAATAATATCAAATCTGACAAAAAAATTTCCACTCGCCACAAGATACGCGACGGCATTTCTAAAAAGTATGTTAGGTTAATCAGTTGACACATTTTGACGCTAACCTGAAGATCCATGGGAGAGGTGTGTACCTTCTAGAAAATCGCTAACGTTTTCACTTAAAATTGCAGCTGGAGTTTCCGGTCCAACAAATATAGGTATCTCCGGCGTGGTAATATTTGAAGATTCCAATTCAGCCTCAGCAGCAGGCGTCGTTGATTCCTCAACCTCAGTTGCATTCATCAAGGTCACCTCCGGTGAAGCCGTGGCTACATCCGCTGTCAGTGTTGTTGTTGTTTTCGGCATTTTTGAATTCACCAATTCTTGCAGCAATGCGCTGATTCGAGCCCCTGTTATTTACATCATCAAAAGAAGGGATGGGAGGCATTAAGCACATTAATTTAGCACAATTATATAATGTGATGAATCTCAAGTTACTACGTAGGTAATTTAATCCCTTTGACATTTATATTGTCAACGGAGAGAGAAAAAAACTCAGTTGTATTTTCTGCTAATTATCGAGATTTGATTAATAATAATCCGCCGCTTCCTTTTTACCGTAATTTAGATTTTAAATTAGCAAAGTGCATTATTCGGGAATTAATTAGAAGTTCATTGGTCAACTCTCTCACGATGGTGATTTAAATATTTCATTAAGAAAATGAAACGGAATACTTTTCCCAAGGATTCGTGAAAGTAAATAATGAAGCAGTGTAGGTAATTCATTGAATGTCAAATCAATAAACGATTTCTCGTTCTTTTATTGCACTCTTTAGTTAACAAATTTACACTTCTTTTTGTTTACACGAAGTCTTTAAATGAAACTTAAAACGTGTAATCCTGCTTGAGACTAAAATTTGTGCAGTTACTTAAACAATGAAGAAAGGCGTGAAATCAAAGTTTGTCTTCAATTAACTCGTTGCATTTTTTAATGTGTTTAAACAAAAGTTTAATATTTATATGAACATTATGTTCTTGAATGAGAAAATACTGCAACTAGCGCAATACCACATGAGCAGTTCTAGACACAATGAAGAGTAAGAGGCCTGAGTGCATCCTATGAATCGTAAACGGATACTGAGTTGGCAGGTAGAATGTGTATTGGTCAAGACTCTCCAGCTGCCCAAATAATAACTTAACTACGATAATATTTGAGTAAGAGTGATTTCCCTCCCCAATTGCCAAATTTATCCCGCTAGATAAAAATTTCTCCTCTGGAATCTCATTAAGGCCTTGCATGTAGTTCTCAAAGCGTTGCAAGTTCAATGTGTCACGACGGCATAAACGATGTATGACATTAAGGAGTATGCAATGCTTAAATCCATTAATTTGGGAACCGTCCAGCTGACAATTTATTTAATCATTCAAATGTCTTACTGGAATAATCAGTCCGTGTTCGTTTGATGTTGAAACACAAGATAATCTTGAACAGATTTCAAAAATATGGCATAATCATTGAGGATAAAGGCACTTGTAAATCAGCTCCCTATTTTATAATTAAGATTGTAAAGTACACTTAGGTCTTCAATCATATGCTTGCACTTTACACACACGAGTCGCCCAATGACAAAATTTGAGACATATTCGGCCGTTGGGAAAGATAGATATACCATTCTGTGCATGACACCTTTTCCAATATATGAAATACTCTAAGCTCCGGGGGAGGGGGGAGGCCGAATTTCGAAGCCTGTTGGACAAGATTCTGTTACTTAAGTGAGTACCGAGTAACAGTGTAATCTTTTGTTACTGCTATTTCCTCTATCGGCAAATAAAAGGCATCACTGCTAAATTAGCTAATTCAAGCAGAATCTCAAACATATTCACAGTCTCAAACGTGGTGGATCAGACGGAAAGAAAAACAATGTTTCAAAACAAATCTGAGACGAATTTTGTAAAAAATTGAGGTCTGGTTCGCCTGCGCTACCGCTTGTTGACTTTGTTATCTCTCAGTTTCCAGCCAGATGGTTCTCCGAAATAGCCAAAACACCAAGTAATAAAAATTTACCCTTAATATGCAATATTACTTAAAAGAACCAGTTACCAGTTCGCTGAAGTAAAGATTTGTCGCCGATAAAATTATCTATTTGTCAAATGTACCCATCTTCTGCTTAGAAGAAAATCACGTTTTTGCATTTTCAATGACCCAGGTCTACCTATAAGATACACTCTTTTTGTCAAATCTCATCCGCGGCTATAAATTAAAACGAAAGATATGAATTATTACAGGATTAATACTCGAGAGCTATGAATAGGTAAGTGATAAATGCGGTATTTATAAAATTTCGACAATACCCATTGAAGAACAATTAATGAACAGAATGACAGTAATTTAGATGAAAGTAAATTACGCCATCAACAACGAGAAAACACTACTATTTAAATATGTATTTCAAGTAAGAACTCATCTGATTGCAAACAGTAACTCATATATATATTCTACAAAGGGCTTAGCAGTCACGGAATCAAGAATTCTCAACTAATCAAAACTGATCAAGAGATGGCAGAAAGAGAACTACTCATGACGAAATTTCAGACTACAATGTTTCCCTCTTAGTTATTTCTCTTGAGCGTACGTAGAATTTATGTCATAGAGAATGTGCCCAGTGAAGGTCGCGTTTTTTCAGAGATTTGCAAACTTAACCACTCACAATTATATGAAGAACGAAAACAATGTCCCTTTGGTAATATCTAACCTTAGAATATAATCTTAAACCCGATCGAAATTGATGGATTCCATAAACTAGAGTTTCGACATTTTCAGTATAGCTTTAAGAGGAGGATAAATAGCAGTCGAATTTTTCTACTATTTCTTGAAGTCATTAGTATTCATGGAGGAAGTGTTTATTCTATTCAATACAGTTTAACCGCGCTATGCGCTTATATCATGCTTCACTTCCTTAGAATTCCCTTGTTTCTAAAGCTAACTGTATTAGTCAATATTTTTTCAGAAATACCATAATTCTATATTCCTATTTCGATTACATCTGTGTTTTAACAATCACACTCGTTTCTGATTTAATAATCCACGAGTTGAATGTCAAAATGAAATATTATGGTCAATAAAAATAGAGATCTACAAACTTACGAGTCATACAGCCGCCCGCTGGTAGAGAGGGTACCCACGTGTTAGAATGATGATCACAAGTGAGTAAAAGCTGATTTTGAAGAGTACCCAAGTTTTCTGGAGTAGGTGAAGGAATAATTTCATTGGTTGCTTCAATTTCAGCGGCTTTGGCGGAGGGGAAGAAGAAGGTGTTGGGTGGGCAGGCGGCCTCTGCGATAGCCACAGTGGCTCCGGTTGCATCGTTATGGGTCTGAAGAGAGTACCGCACTTGACCTCCGCCCTCAAGATCATTTGGGATTTGAGGACAATGCAATACTGAAGTAAAGTAATAAGAGTGATAATTCTATTATTATATACGTTAAAATAATTACATAGCTACACGTCGGATCTGTTAAGATCATGTGATCGCCATGATATCAATTAGGAACGTTTTGTTATCTCAGCCTCTGAAAGAAAAAATATGATTTGAAATGGCAAGAGTGACCAATGGATCAGTAAATAATAGGCATCATAAATATTAATTTGATCACTAATAATTAATTTTAAATTCTTGAATCTGTAACAGTATAATGTCTATTAAGTAAATATTAAGAAACTTCGATTCAGAAACGAAAAAAATTAAAGCTCTTCTACTCACCAGTAACTTCAGTCCCTACCTTTGCTTATGATTTACAAACCTTTACTTTATTACAATGGGTAATAAGCATGGGAATTATTATTTTCAAATAAGCTATGCATAAAATTGTGACTGATTTTAGAAAATTATATGCTCTGTGCGAATTTAGACTTCTATTTTAATTGATTGAATTGAATTCATCGCATTCGAATGTCAATAAAGTGCTTTATAATATCTAAAGAGGACTTTGGTTTTAATTGAAATTATGATAAATTTTGGCTGACTTTTTATCCAATTCTGTATATCTCTTAAATAGATTTCTTTAATTTCTCTTTAAAACAAGCGTTAGAGTCCAAAACTATTACATCAATCAATTTTTTTTAGACGACAAACCCAGTTGAAAGAAAAAATAATGCAGGAAAACAATAAGTCAGTTATTAGCAAGCTTTTCAAGTGGCATGGGTAAATCGTTTACAAGCTTGATGACTGCATACGGATACACAATTTATGGCCTTCCAAGAGCAGGTTTGATTGACTGAGAAATCCAAACAAATTTGAAGTGAACAAAAAAGCACAAACAACGGAGCTAAAGGCAAATGACGCAACATGCGAGAGCGGGGGGTGGGGGTGGGGGAAGGAGAGGGAGAAATGATTGAAATCTTGTTTCTGGTCTGTCTTTAAAATACCGTGCAAACATAATTCAGCTAAATACATCAAATGCGTGTTTAAGAGAATGATGATTGCTGAATACTATTTGAGTAGCTTGAATGCATATGAAGGCGTTACTAAACATCTCTATGGAGAATGTTCCAATGTCATATGGTATTCGCGAGTCGCAAGTTACTTTAAATTAAATTCCTTTAATGAAGATGCTACTCTTTGATAACATAGGACGTACACAAATTGAAACGACATAGCCGAGTGGGCTTTGTAAAATGGAAATACCCAGTACGTAAGAAATTAAATTGTGGTATTTTATCAGGGTGTGACCAAAATTTGGACAATAGAATAGCATTCTTAGGTAAAAGTGAGAAAAATGATAAATAAATAAATAAACCAGGATTTTTTATTGTGCTTACTTCAGTCTCATCAATGTATAACAATCGTTCACGCATATAATTACAACTAGGCGTATGACACATTACTACCATATACGAAATTCAAGTTTATTTCTTTATCATTATTAGAAATGTGGGGTGTGCGATAGACTTACCTCCACGTGGTGCACCCTGGGCAACGTATATTCATACGGCAAAAAAGTCTATTGACTGGCAGTTGACTTCTCACTTCAAACTACCATCATCTCACTCTATGCCATATTTGACTATTTCTACAGTACTCACCTCACCTTTTTTCTACCTTTGTGTCTATCTCTTTTATATCTGTGAAACACTCTTCTGTTCCCCCCCCCCTCTCGACTGTTTTCACTTTGGTGTTCCTTTCTCTTTGTGAAGCCTGAACTAAACTAAAGGGCTAATGATAATTATCAAAACGCCTGACAGTTGATATAAATAAATCATTATTAGAACTTCAGATAATAGTAATCCATTAAATGATCCTAGAATTTAAACGCTGATGCTGAAATAGAGGCTTCGAATTTCTTCATATGAGGTCAATTACTAATCGAGAGGGCAAATAAAATAAAAACTTACCTTAAATACGTATAAGTCTATTTCGAAATAGTATTAAATGTGCATTTTAGTGGCAATGCGAAGCTTAACATGCTCCATGACAATCGGTAGAAACTCTTTGGAAC